>PVJL010021385.1:0-10675 GCA_004026885.1 Lyroderma lyra
GCACTGCTCCCCAGATTCTTGAGGAATGTTACACAGAAACCACTAAGGTACAGTCACAGTCTCACCTCTTGATGTTTTCCTTGAAGGTCCTTGGGTTAACAGAGCAGTTTCACATTAAAACTGTTGAATTCTAACTCACATTTCTGTATTTGGACTCTCTTCCAGATGCATTTTTCCCTTTTCCCTTGGCAAATTGCCTTAAACCATGGTCCCCACCTTACAGATTTTTCTCACTATCACTGGCTTTCGTCATTTAACACATGGGGTACTCTCAGACTTCCCTGCAGGTCTAGAACCTGATTCAAATCATATACTCTCTTTCTCTAGTATCTTGAACCTTTCTAAATACTTCTAAGAGGGGAATTATAAGGAACTGCAAGGAGAACTATTTAATAAAGACTAAATTTTTAAAATAGACATTACAGAGGGGAGGTAGACACAGGAAAGATGGCACCTGCCTGCCAGCTGTGCAGAGGACCCCACACAGGAAAAATGTGACTGTCCTCTACACCTTACCTTGAAGTCACACACCTCAGTCTGTCCCATATGCCTCTGATGCACCCCAAGTCACCATCCCTCTACCAGAGCCCAGGGTCTAATCACGACTTCAAGGAAATTGGATCTAGAAGAGCAGGCAGAATATTTTCTGGTGATGAAGTGGTGTGGTCATCATGCCAGCTGCTACCTGCCTAATTAGTCCCTTCTCATTCACCATCAGAACACGATCTCAGGATTGTTCTACTTGTGCAAAAAATATTTAGAGAGAAATATAATTTTCCTTCTTTTTTATTGTAAATTTATGTGTATTTTAGTGTTACTCATTTCCATAAAGTTCTTGACTCTGCACGTTGTGAACACTTTGGCAACTCTACAGTTTCTAACACAAGTGAGTTTGACTTAGGGGCCATGTATTTTAATTTTCTTCTTCACTGCATGTGTACTTGGGGTTTGACTCAGAGGAATAGGCAATTGAGCCACCAGGGCCACTTTGCCTGATGAACTTGTCATCCCAAGTGAATCACAATTATGTAGAGATGGACTCTAGAGAGAGTTTCCTTGAGGGAAGCGAGGGAGGTTTCTCTTTTAAGACTGTAGTATTAGTCTAATGTCCTAACAGAAAGTAGAAACCAATGGGACATTTGCACAACTAGAAGAAACCCGTTGGTACAGGCTGAAAAGAGCCTGGGTGTAGTTTTAAGCTGACCAGGGTTTGAATCAAGATTCTGCCATGTATTTGTGGAATGATCTAGAACAAATTCAAATCTATGATAGTTTTGTTATGCTCAGTTATAAAACATATGAATAACAACACCACCTCATTGGGTGTTTATAAATGCTGAGTAGAGAGTATATGTAGAGAGACTACCAGAATGTCTTGCATATAGCAATATATCAATTAGTATTAATTTTCTTCTTCTTCAAGGCAAAAATTCTGCATGTTTCAGTGTCTGTAATACCTAGCACAGTCAGTAAATATTTTGCTCAATGGATGCGAAAGCAGAAGGGCATTTTGAGGACCAGGGAAAGCAGGAATAGCCATAGTCAAATACACCTGTTTGCCTTCTATTGGGGAAATCAATTTGGCGTTTCAGCTAACATATACCCAATGCTAACATGCGAGTGTGTACATTGCACTTGTACTTTCAAAGGTGAATCATTTTATCCCTTCTCACGGGTCTGTCAGGAGACTCAGAAGATTCACCCTCCTACAGATCAGTTGGCAAATTATGTTATTAGAATGTCAGAATTATCTGGAATGGCTCTGTCACCCAGCTGACAAGAAACATAAGTTTGATACTGCTGTGTTCAAAATGACTGACAAATGTGAATGATATGTGAGATGATGTATGAACATATAAGGAAGATTTTTTCCAAAAAAAATATTAAAATATTAAAATAGCCATAACATAAAATGGAGAGTGATGGGTACACATTGAGAAAATCCACAGGGGTCCAAAGGGTGGTAATCTCTGTCATAGGAGATTGCAGAGGTTTATAATATTTCTTTGTTTTTATTATTTGATGATGAGGATAATTGTAAAACAATTCTACAGTTTTCTAAAAGAAGAGTTTTATATGTCAGTTTGCCAAATAATTCTTTAAGTAATTGGTTTGCCTCAAGCTTGAGAGATAGCTTTCTTCAGCCCTTTCACCAACATATTCATAGTCTGGGGTGAGACTGTCCCCTCTGCCTCTGAGTGAGAAAGTCTTGTAGTTTCCAGCTGCTTCCAGTTGGCCAGGCCATGGTAGGTGATTGTTGGCTCAGTTGCTACATTGCCCAGTGTTTAGAAGAGCGTAGCATCAGCCCCACTATGGGCCATGGTGAGCAGCAGGGGGGAAATACCTCTTTAGGGTCTGAGCCTGTTTCACCATCTACTCCACCCCCATCCCACTCCCAAATCCCTCCCAGCCACACACTCATATGGCGTTTCAGGAAAATGCCAAATGATACTTAGCAAAATGGCTTTTAGCAAATTAATTTTCCAACAGACTAGTCAGCTTCCTTTTCTTCATTTACCCCTCTCCAACACCTTGAGTAACCACTAATGACAATTTAAGGCATGACTTTCCAAACCTGCTTTTGTGCATGATACAAATATATTAATATAATGCATGTGTTTTGATGATTTGGGCTTTTTAATGACTTGCAATATATATTTTCTAGAAATTAATTTTTTGTTTCAGCAATATAGCATGGGTATTCTTCTATGTTAGTATGTAATATCTAATTCTTTATTACTGACATTGAGAGTTTAGTTTGCATTGCACAAGTATATTTAATAAGCATAATTAGGCTCCAGTATTCCTCTTCTTTGATCAATCTCTTCCTCTGAAATGGAGAACTAAGGCATGCTCCAAAGGACCATCAACCAGCAAAGCAAGCTTTTCATGGAACAGAAAGTTTTTTATGATTTACTTAAATGGTTCTCAACCTTGGTTACACATTAGAACTATCTAGATTTTTTTTTAAATAACACTATGAAAACTTATGTCCACACAAAAACTTGCACATGATATTTATATCAGCTTTATTCATAATTGCCAAATTTGGAACCAACCAATATGTCCTTCAGTAGGTGAATGGATAAATAGACTGTGGTATACCCAGATAATGGGATATTTACTATTCAGTGCTAAAAGAAATGTGCTATTAAGTCATGAAAAGACATGGAGGAACCCTAAATTCATATTACCAGGTGAAAAAAGCCAATCTGAAAAGGCTATACACTGTATGAGTCCATTTATATGACATTCTGCATAAGGCAAAACTATGAAGACGGTAAAAAGATCAGTGTTTGCCAGGGGTTGAGGGGGATGTTTAGTGCAGTGAAGGATACAAGTCACTAGACATCTGCCCAAACCCATAAAACACACAATATACCAAAAGTGAACTGTAATATAAAGTCTGCACTTTGGTGACGTGTCAATGTAGGTTTATCAGTTGTAACAAATTTACCACTCTGGTGGGAATAGTAATAATGGGGGAGGCTATGATTTGGGGGGATAGGGAATATATGGGAAATCTCTGCACCTTCCCCTCAATTTTGTTTAGGTGTGAACCTAAAACTGCTCTAAAAACATAAGGTCTTAATTTTAAAAAATAATATGCAATATGTAGATGATGTATTATAGAAATGTACACTTGAAACCTATAAAATTTTACTAACCAATGTCACCCCAATAAATGTAATAAAGATTTTAAAATAATAATAATACTGATGCCTGGGCTCCACACTTAGAGACTGCAGTTTAGTTCATCTGGACTGGAGCCTGAAAAGCTGATTTTGTAAAAAATAGCCTTTATTACTCAGAGCTGGTATTTTTAAATAAGTTCCACAGCTGATTCTAATGTGCTTCCAGAATACATAGTTACCAGCCTAAGTTACCCCTCTATCTTCTCAGCTAAGTTCCTACAAATTTTCCCCCAGGTACCCTTGCTCTGCTGTTTGGAATTACCCATACCTGTCTTATCTCTGTACTTCTCTAAATCTGCTCCCCTGCCTGAAAACTCACCAATCAGAAGAACTACTACCCATCAAGGCTCTGCTTAAACACATGGCCTCTCTAACACCTACCTAAAGTTTTTTGTTGCCCCTTGAACACATTTTCCTATTACCTAGTTCTCTAGACATACCTACGCTATACTCTTTATCAGGATATATTTTAATTGTTCAAGCTCATGTCTGCCCCTCCACTAAACTGAGCAATTGGACAGCAGTGTTGTGTCTCGTATTCATCTTGTCAGTACCTTGCACTAGCTAACTCTAATTCTTAGTGAAATAAACAAATGCACAAAGCTAGTCATCATATCTAAACTATGCCTTGAAATTTAAAAATTTAGTATTTTTCAAAGTATATCTACTGCTTACTAAAATAGGAAATCCTCTGGATACTTTTGCTCACTTTTGGAGTCCACATTCCTTATATTCTGGCCTAGGAGATAGAACTCTAGCTAAAAGATGGAAGCCTGACTTTCAGCAGACAGCTCTATCACCCTAAGGCATTTAACTTCTTTGGGATCCTGTTCCTCATCTGTAAAAGGCAGATCACTAATGAGTCAAACCCTATATACCAAGGGTTTATACTTTTCTTCAAGCACCACTTGAAGACTGTTTCCCTGTTTGAAAACAAAGGGGTAAAAATGGGAGAGATATATAAGAAAGTAAACACAACGAATTTTACCACATTTTAAGTAGTAAAGCAAAAATATCAAAATATACACAACGCAGATTAAGAGGTAAATGTGATTCTTTATAAAAATTCTGTCATGCACAATAATAAATTTCCAATAATTCTGACAGTACTGTTTCAAAAACTTTCCCCCCAAATTTTAAGCAATTTTTTCAGTAATATCCTACAGCTACCTGCCCAGCTATATCAAACATGGAGACATAAATCCCAAAGTAGATTTATAAAGAACATGGTATTTGTGTTAACATCAATATAGCTTCTTAATTTGCAGCATGAAGCATAATAGCATATATGTGTAAGCACTAAGAAAACAGAATTTGTAGGGTGTTCAGTCCCAACAAGGCATCTTCAAACCTGGAGGAAAAAAAAAGTCTTGTTAGCAAATAAACTTATGTTATTTGAATTACAGATCACACTGCCCAGTTTGTGTAACTTCTGCTGTGTACATCACCATTTGTAAAAGTGGCTGCAAGCAATTTTCCAGACTCATTACAAAGAGTGTATGCCATTAGTTTATCCCATTGATTCTTTCATAACCTCAGAGGAAAGAATGCTGGTATTAAGAGTTGAGATCCTGGCTCTGTCACTTAGTAACTGTGTGACTATATGGGCAGGTCACCCAACTTCTCTGATGCACTTTTTATTTAATTTTCCTGTCCTAAAAATAAAAAATTAAAATTAAAAAAAAAATTTTTCCCGTCCTAAAATGTAACAGGAGATTTGAATAGGTTTTCAGTACTAAGGTAGCCTGTGGAGTAGAATTTCATTGAAAAGCTGGATTTTCTACCTCTGAACTCCATTCAAAGACGTGAAGAAGTCCAATTCCTCCTTCTTTCATGCTGCTAGAGTTCCTTGTAGCTACAACTGCTACATTGCATAGTAACAATCTGTTTCTATTTTTATTTGGAGTGGGAGCCTCTAGAAGGCAAATATAGTGCCCACACACAAAGGCTCAAGAAGAGATTCAAGGAATGGGACATCTGCAGAACACTGTCATTACTCTTTTCTGACTGAATAATAACGGCTATGCAAAAGAAGAGAACACTTCATTTTTGAAGGCCCAGAGATGCCCAATATAGAAATTGCAGAAGAAAGATCAAACCCTTGCAGGTGGTGTAGGTAAACCAGCTGTCTCTATCTTGTCACTCCACACCAGTAACTTTATTTAGAGGGCCAGTGATGCTGGTAGAGCCACACCTGGGCCACACACCTTTTCTCATGCCACTCCCCAAGAGAAAGGAATGTGACCCCATAGGAGTCTTCTCTGCCTGCTGAAATGCTACCCTGATTAATGTCCTCCATATACAGAGTTACCATGTTAGAGCTGCCTGAAAATAGTTACCAGGATAGTGAAACAAAAAAAGCATTTTCTGAAGGTTAGAAACTCACCTCCATGAAGCTGGTTAGTTGTATTGCTCTATGAAAAAGAAAATAGGGAAAGAAAAGGAAAAACAGTAAGTTTTATTTTTAAAGCACTATATATTAACAAATATCTAAAACTGTCATAATCCTTAACCATGAATACCTTGTTTAGAACTACCCAGAAGGACCCAACCCTGCCTACTTGCCCCAGATCCCAACTCAGCCGGACAGTACTAGAGGAGTCCAGGATTGGAGGGCACTAGGACAGTAGGACTTAGAAAAGCCGGTGCCTCCCTGAGACTCTTGTTGGTCCTAAGGGTCCATGAGGCTGTCAAGAAAGCCCATGGAAGCCAGTAGGTAGAAAACATCAGAGTGCATGTGCATTGGTGCAAGTGCTGCTGCTCCTTGCTCTTTTTTTTTTTTTAATTTGCGGGGGGGGCGGGGTATGTAGGTAGCTCCCTGGCTGGAAATTGAACCCAGGCCGCAGCACTGACAGCGCCAGCACCGAAGCCTTGAACCACTACACCATCAGGGAACTCCCCCCCACAGGAAAACTACCATTTCTGGGACAATGCTATGCAGACGTCTCTCAGAAGGTGCCACTAATAAGAGCTTTAGTAACATTCTCTGACTATGTCAGTATGCATATTATTTTTAATATCAAAGCAGCTTTATGCTCCGGTTATACTCAGATACAACTGTTAGCAGCTAAGGCAAGAACCTGAACACTTACCCCACTTAATTATCTTGGGATCACTGAGAGTAACGTGTTTTACACGACAGCTGTACTCATCTTCGGCATTGGGAGTGAAATTTGCATGGACCAGAAGATAGAAAGACCAATCGTTGCTGAAAGACAGGTCTGTCTTTTCTGTTTTCAACTTCAGTCCATTTCTCAGCAAATCAATTTCAATTTGAGGTGGATGGAACCCTGAGACATAGCAGTTTAGGAAGTTTGGCTTTCCAAAATCTGCTGGATGCCGTGAGTAAACTTGAATCTTGGGAGTACCTAAGGAACATCAGGAAAAGACAAATGAAAATTGGAGAGTATTTCAGTTGGGGCTACCTTGGTCTAAAGCTAGATCAGGCATCAAATGTTTAAACTCAATCATCCATTTCTCCCAATTCCTTTTCCACTCTGGCTAAATGAACCTCCACTTTTCTGAGAGGCTACTTTTCTATGAGGGATAAACCATGATTTAATAATTTTCCCACATTAATTCCCCTACACATGACTTTTTGGCTTTTTCTAGCAAATTTCTAGTATTTTCTTCTGTCATTGGAGATTGTGCTGAATCTTTAAGAGCCTTTCTGTGGAAGCTCTCAAGAACTTTTGATGACTTCTCAGCACCCATAGAATTCTTTAACACCTCACTCAGAAGTCTACATGATTTGGTTCCAACCTACTTTTCAAACTTCATTTTTCATTTCATACACCCTCCATAGTAGCCACATCAAAAAACTCATGTTATCTACACTGTTTCAACCCCATAAATTATTTTTCTTATGTTTATTCCATTCTTTTTTGGGTCCTGCTCCTGCTTGACCAACACCCATTTGACTTCTCTGTATTTAGTGTCTAATACAGTGCCTGGCACACAGCAATTGCTCTGTAAGTGGCAGATGTTATTATTACCTCTTTGCGCTGGTTTCAAAGAGAGTCAATCCAAAGTATGTTTCTACAAAACACAACCTCTTCATCCTGCCCAGAGTCTGTATGCCAAATCCCTATCTGATTTTGTACCTGATTTTATGAGCTACAAGACTTAAATGCCTACAGAAGCTGGCATTTAAATAGCTTAAATGAGTGAACTGGATTGGGTCAGAACAATAAAAAAGGATGAGGAGTCTGACAAATGGGAGAGAACGTAGCTGCTATTATGACCGAGTAATGCATGGAAATAGGATTTGCATTTTTTAATGATTCAAATGATTCCTATAACCACCCAGGTTGGGAATACATTGCATAAGGCTACAGAAGAGTGGTTTCCAAAAGGGGATGCATGACTAGACCATTTCTGGGGATGCAGAAAGAAAATAAAACCTCTACTGTATATTTTTCATCCTAAATGAAGTGTTACTGCTACTAAATATACAGACTGACGCTAAATGCATATACATTCAGGGTATAATATTATGACTGGGCAGTTGCTCCTCCGTGTCCAAGAGGTGGTAGGGAAGAGGAGGAATACCAGGACATTCTGAATAGATGTATCTGTCTAGAAACATCCTATCATCAAAGGGAAAGTCACCAGGAAAGGAAATATCAAAAGTCCACAAGAGCTGGACTGGGGATCCCAATGAAGCCCTGATTTTTTTTTCATAGTTAAAAGTGAAGAGAAATCATAAAGTAATCTGTGATAATCCCCAAATAGGTGGGTAATGGACCCACAATCGGAGAGAGGAGTGAGTGTGTTTGCTCCAGTTCAGAAACCAGTGATATCTACCATTGTGCTACTGCACTCTGAGACATAAGTTTCACAGTAATCAACACATTTTCTCAAAAAAAAAAAAAAAAAAGTCCTTTGAAAGTAAAGTGTTTGTATGTTTTCATTTCTTTTGAGATGTGGGGGGAAACAGATTGAGCAAATAATTAAAATTGCAAATAAACAGTCATTTTAATTTATTTTCGGTTCCTTGTTGCATTATGAAAATAAATCCTCTTGAAACTAATAAACAAACAAACAAATAAATAAATAAATTAGAAAGCTCTTTGCATTTGAGCTTCTAATAATTAGAACATAATAAATGCTACAGGAATTAGAGCAAAGTTCATCTAGTCTGGAATTCTCTCTTTGAGGGAGCCAGGTAGGGTTTGCAAAAACGTCATGAAAACCTCTTAAAAAGAAGACCAATATCAGACAGGTCACTTATTGGCTCTATGACTTTGAGAGAGTTATTTAAACTTTTGAATTTACCTGAAAAATTAATTTATGCCCACAGTGAAACAAACAAAACCTACACATGAGAAAGAGCAGAAAATAGACCCCCAGAGGCAATTACCATTATGAATTTCTTGTACAACTTCCAGAAATAGTCTATGCAGGGCATGTATTACTTTGGGAATTTGCAAATTAAGATTTTTTTTTAAGAAGTGTCACCCTGTTATTTTTCAAAAGGCTTCTGTAGTCAGCAGCAAATATGAATAACAGTGATAACAGACATTATGCTTTATTTTGTAAATAAATTGTAAGTTAAATACCTTTTTCTCATGATCAGAAAAATACACTTAACAGGGAAAAATGAGAGGGTCTAGTATATTGTGGGGTATTTGGAACATACTATCCAGGTGTCCCCCACCATTTCGGTAACTATGCTCATTATCCTTATCACTGGTTTTACAACCTTTGTGATAAAACTTGGCTTTTTCAAAACTGAAAGTAGAAGCTCAGTTCATCTTGGAAAGAACCAGGCAAGGAGCCAAAGAGGACGCTCTCTGAAGAAAAGGCCACAGGGGCCTATAGACGCCCAATTTGTTCAGACATCTCACAGCTGAATGAAGGAGGCGGTTCTGTAAAACACTCGAATTACAGTCCAAAGGGCCCACACCCACGCATGCTCTGATCAGGAACCATTGTATGACATTTATTCCCTGTGTAATTAAGTTACTTAAACTGATGCCTCAGTTTCCTCATCTGTGAGATGCTGATAACCATCATATTTACAAGCTGGGCGCATTTAAGATTTAAATGACATAAAGCACAGATCGTCCAAGGCACACTGAGTTGTCAAAACAGGTAGCTTTTAGGATTATTAAAAGCGTCAAGTAAAGTGAGTTAATGACGTGAAAGTTGTCTTTAACACCTCAAAACATTCTACAAACGTCGCGTGCTGATCCCTCGCTGTTTGATCCCATATTTATGGGGAAGGGTGGAGTGGCAGATGAACCTAACAGGGTCCGGGAAGAAGCCCGAAGCCCCCACCCCACCCCACCCCCCGCTTATGAGTGAAGCAGAGGTGTCGGAGACTAATTTACCAAGGTGGTGCCACCCTCAAAGCCCAGATGTCTCGTCTCCATCCTTTCACACCCGACAACTTCGCGCCTTTGGGACCCGCCGACCCGCCTCCCCTTCCAGCGGCGCGAGAGGCCGGGGAGAGACGGAAGCGAGAGGTCCCGAGGAAGAGCGGAAGAGAGCCGCTGCCTCGCCCTGGTCGTTCTAAAGCTTATCAACACCCCGAAACTGTGTCCCGTCCCATCCGGCCCGGGCGTGCCCGAAGTCTCCCCAACCCCTCACTCCCGGAAAAAGAAGGAAAATCTCTTACTTCCTGGGCTCGCATTCCCACCGAGACCGTACCCGGGGCTAGTCCCCGGCCGGGAAGGAGCACTTGGGGAACCCGCACATTACAGAGTTAGAGTGCCAAAGAGGATAGGAGGCCGGCAGAGGAAGGGGTAGCGGAGGAGAGAAGGGGCGTAGGGGACACTCACGCTGGACGGCGTCCAGGCCAGACAGATAGAGCAGCCCGAGCAGGACCAAGGTCACAGGGAGAGCCATCGCGACCCGAGCAGCGTTGGACGCTGAACTGCGCTCCCGGTACCGCGCTTCCACTTATAGTCAGGCGAGCACCGCCAATCAGAACCCTGCTGGTGGGGGCCGTCACCCGTCTCCTAGCGGGCCAGGCT
>PVJL010021386.1:0-10678 GCA_004026885.1 Lyroderma lyra
TCAAGCAAACTATTAAGACACTTTTCTTTCTTAGCAAAGTGTTGCAAGAATCAGAAGCTTTGATTTTTATCAAGTCTTTAAGCAGAGAATGTATAATCGTCCTCATTCTATTTTCTGTGAGGGGATGTCAGGCTTGGTTTTGCATTTGTGTATGTGTTTGATTTTGTTTGGTTTTACTTTGCAAATCTCTCCAGGTTCAACCCCTTGGATAAAAGTCAAGTCCACAGTTGAACTGTATATGTTTCAGGCTACACTATCAAGACACTTGTCAATGTTGAAAAGTCACAAACTTAAAGATGATTATTTCCTTTTTTTCTAAAAATTCTATAAGGAGTAGAAAAAAAAATCCATCGTAACTCGGAGCCCAGCAACATTTGGAAGGCTTTCTAAGAGGTGGAAAATTTCTTGTGTTTGAGTCCCGGTTCACTCAGGTGGAAGCCAGACATCTCTCCGCCCGTCCCTCTGGCAGCTGGGCTGCAGTCTGTTCTGCTCACATGGACCTTGAGTTCCATGTCATTCGATAAATTTATCTTCTGTTTCAAATAGCCAAAATGGGTTCTGTTGTTCGCCCCCAAGTACCCTGATGAATATGTGTGTGCGTCTGCTCAGGAGCACTGAGACACGGTATTTAATGTATTTAAAATACAGCACAGCTGCTGCCAGCACCACCACCTCTCCCTTTTAGGAAAGCATTTATTTATTCCTTCATTTGACAAAAATGTAAAACAGGGATTGAGTGCCTGCTCTGTGTAAGCGTTGACAATAGAGACAAGGTCCCAGGCCTTGGGCACATAGTCTTGGTTTCTCCATCCATTTTCAGATTGATGCCCACCTTTAAAACACATCATCACTCTAAGTATCTATTCATACTTTTGTCACCTAAAATACGCTCACTGCTTTAGGTGACATTTGTCCCTCATTTTTCCATCGCTTCAGAAACTGTGGAGGGTCACCATTTAGATGATACTCTAATAGGAGGGAAATGAGAATCCATTCCATTTCTGAAAAACATCGAAGTTGTATTTTTATAATTAAGAATAAAGGACTTTGCAATAAGCATAGTTAATTCGTGTGTGTGTGTATGTGTGTGTGTGTGTGTATAAAGAGAGAGAGAGACAGACAGACAGATAGATACTCTGAGACTGTCTGGCGGAAAGTATCCAGCCATGCAATATGAAAAATAGAGGCTCTTATGGCTGGATTTTTTTCAGACAGTGTGCACGACATGCACGCGCGTGTGCACACACACATGCACTCAGTAGTGATTATATACCTAGCAATATGTTGGTTGCTGGGAGAGAGGGAATAAATTCAAAATCTAAGTCATTGCTTCTTTACTTAGCACTAGAGTTGAATAGACAAGATGAGCAGACATTCAGATATGGGAAAAGAAAATGAGCTGTAACAAAAAAGAGCATGGTAGGTTAAGGGTAACATTGTTAAATGCTAATTATATTACACAGTAATACATGTAACATGAAGTAGAGAACGAAGCAATAAATGTGGGCTGGAAAAATCAGAAGTTTGTTCATTGTGACCTACAGTGTAGGCTGTTCTTTGGCATTGCTGTTGTGGGTTTAAAGCCTGGTTCTGACATGAACTTGGATAAATGGGCATGAGTTGCTTAACCTCTCTGGCTTAGTTTTCTAATGGGTAACATGGGTCAATAATAATATCTACTCTCAACATTGTGGAGAGGCTTAAATGCTGGGGACTTCTGGCTGGGATAGGCAATGGCGAATTAAACCTTTTGCCTGGGGAGTTGTAAGTCGGGTAGGAATGACTGGCCGCCATGACCTGGCTAGTTAGGACTTTATGATCAGACGGGAAAGTCTGGTGGGGTGACATTGGTTGTCGAGCTCATCAGGTGTGCTCCATTGCCCCTTTTTTGTTCACATGCACAAGGGGACAAGGTGCAGTGATCCTTTTTCACGTACATACTGAGCACCATTTTGGAGAAATGTGGAAGAGGACATCTGAAGCACTGAAGTTAAACTTGGGTGGACTGTATTTATGAGATTGGATGACATGTCTTTTTCCCTGTTGACAGTGAGAGAGAGGCTCTTGAGGGAGATTGGACTAAGAGAAAACTACAGAAATTAAGTTTTCTTTGCACATCTAAGAGTAATGTGAGTGAATTTTTTTCTTACCTCACTACAGTTTTATGCAAGTATGCATACATTTTATAAGATCTCAGCATAAAAAATTGATCAGACAGTATTTTTGCCATTGGGTGGGTTCTCCTTAAATATTCTTATCAAGATTCTGATGCCCAGAAGGAGAAAGATCAGATAAATGGCACTTATGGGTAGAATTGTGTCTTATCTAGGTTTACTTTGAATCACTAAGAGCATAAGCAAAGGTTTTAGTGGCTTCTCCTATATTTTACCTTTTAGATGCCTTTCTTGTCTAGCTTTTTTCTTCTTTTTTTTAGGTTCCTAGGCCCTGGAGTAACTGTTTAGTGGTTGTCAAGATTGTGGCTAATATAACTAAATGATTACTATTTTTTTTTAAATTCATTTTTATTGTTAGACTTATTGGGGTGACATCTGTTAGCAAGGATTACATAGGTTTCAGGCTTACAGTTCTATAGTGCATTGTCAACTTGTTGTATAATAATTTCACCACCTAATGTGACTTACATAGGTTTCAGGCATACAATTTTACAGTGCATTGTCAACTTGTTGTAAATGATTACTGTTAATACAGCTTAATATTTTCTTTCTTCCTTTTTTTTTTTTTTTTTCTTTTTGGTATGTGGGTAGCTCCCTGACTGGGAATCGAACCCAGGCCGCAGCGCTGACAGCGCCAGCACCGAAGCCTTAACCCACTACACCACCAGGGAACTCCCCTTAATATTTTCTTTCTTTCACAATCATTTAAAATATTGTACTCTTTTTAGACAGTTAATAGAGTGTGTGTTGGTATTTACATCCTGTCTTAAGGATGTGTTTTTACCTAGGCACAGCCTGAAGTCCCCTGTATCCCTACCAGAAATCAATCTGAGGAAGGGTAATTGAGCTAGCCTCCTCGTGACTTAACGTGGCATGTTCATATTAACAAATTTGCCTCAGCAGTGTAGTCATGCATTGTCCCCAGGATGGGGTAAATGATTTAATAAAATGAAACAGACAGAGCAAGATCAATGACTAACACATGAATAGTTGTTTATGCCAGTTGTTTGGTGTCAAGGAAAAAAAACCTGTAACTTAGAGTCAGATGGTCCAGATTTCAGTCCTCACATTTCCAGTTATTTCTGTGACTTGGGCAAGTCACTTACTCTCTCCGAACTTCATTTATTCACTTGGACAACAGAAACCAGACTGTAGGACTCATGGAATAATCTCAACCATGATTGGAGAGCGGCTGTGCAGGGCTTTGGAACACATCATGAAGCAGCCACAGGGTCCTGCTCATGACACCCTTCTAGCAACAGGAAGGTGGTCCCACTGTCCCAGAGGAGAAGCACAGCTCTCTTCATTTTTATGGAGGATCAACAAACACTTCTTACTGGGACTTTAAAAGTATATGATTCCCATGCTGCCTTTTGCTATAAAGCCACATTTTATTCACATGTCTCACATGTACTGTTTGACAAATGGCATGACCACCTAGCAGAATGGTCAACTACTGCACATTTTTCCTCACCCATCACCAGAGAAGGGTCGATTCATCAAAATATGGGAGAATACGAAGAAATAAAAAACGATGGAAAAATGTAATACCGAGGGAAATGTTTATCTCTTTTGAGTTGCAAAATATGAGGCCATCTGGATTTCACAAGACTATTCTGTTTTTGACCAGTCATGGTTCTGCAGACATCTTACAGGCAGTATCCCCTTCTCTGGTCCCCACATGTCACATCCTCAAGGCCACCTCCCTGAATATTTTAATCACTGACTTCTTTTCCTTAAATTCGTAAGAGGGTTTCCAATTCCTTCCTGAATCAGGTTAAAATCTCCCAGTTGTTCATGATGAATACTACCCTCTTACCTCTTAAGTGGTTCTGATTTCCTGCAAGAGATGGATTTACCCTCACGGGGAGTCATTCAAATGTCCCCCCATACCTGTCAGCTCTTTTTCCACCTCTCAGACAATTTCATTGCTGTCCTCACTGCCTGCAATGACCTTCCTCTATCAACTAAATTCTGCTCAAGCCTTATTGTCTCCAAAACCTTAATTTGCTCAGTCTTTCCCCACTGGCACACATGGATACGTTTGATTATATACATTTATTCCGATGTTACTTGCAGTGTCCTATGCGTTTTCCTGCTTACATTATATATGAAATGTGGGGAGAGATGCACCCACGTAGAAGAGGTCCCTGCTCTTTGAAGTGCCACAAGTTTCCATGAGAGAAAACGTCAGCTTCAGAAATGGACAGTGGTCCCACCTAGGCCTGGTGTGTGAGCCCTGCCCTGCTGGGCCCAGCCCACCCACACCCCCACTCCTTTGGCTGAAAAGGCCAAACATGGGCCAAAGAGGGACAACCAGAGAGAGGAGGAGACACCCCAGTTCTGCACAGGCGCTCACCCATAGCAGGACTGGCTCCGGATGGGGAGAACAGTTAGCCACAGGTCACATTTGAAGTTTTGATTCAGGAACTGGCACTGGACACAAGTAATTAGTGAACTGAGACTGCATTCTTACCTTATCCTTAGTCCCTGAGAGTGACTCGAGAATCATGACACTGCCCACCTTTTTATGCTGAGAATGGGGGTGTGGTGGGAGAAGTATCCCCAGTGAAGATCACGTGGGAGACAGAAATAAAGTAACTTTTATGGGCAAGTCCTCGTGAGCCCTGCTTGTCTAACATGATGTTTCTTTTCCACTTTCAGTAGGATTTCTCTTTATAGTGTAGGTTACAGAAAGGCATTGCATCTTTCCATTCTCACCAACTTTGTTCCTCTTGTGACTGCAAGTTTGTCTGTGAGATATCTGACCTCAGGTTAGAAGCTGAGAATTAAACCATTTTCAACTGTAAACTCAATCTGTACTCAAAGTTGGAATGAACTTCTGATTCAGTGAACCCTGAGCTGAGCAGAACATCACTTACAAATAAGTGATGCCAACACTTTTGTTTGTTTGTTTTTTTTGTTTTAAAATCCATTGAGAACTTCTGAATAGAAACAAATCCTATATTTTTGAAAACCACTGAACCAGAATAAAACCGGAGCATCAGAATAGTTTCTGAAATAAACTTGAATCAAATTTATATTTTATTAGGTCCAAGCCCCGGTTAAGATAAAGTGTGTGGCCATGTAACAGAACAAAGCTAAATAGCCCACCCAAAGATGAACTCTGTGGTCTTTCATTCATTAGTCCCATATTTTAAAACTGAAGCAACTGAGAAGGCTTTCCACAAACCACAACAATGTACACGAACAGAGAGCAGAGGGTCATTTTTCTAGGAAGGAAGGTTTGAATCGAAGGTTCCGTTTGAGTTACCCATGATTGCGTACAATGTCACAGAGGAACTGGATTGTTTCAAAGGCTGTTTTCCTTTGGGTTTTGCCCAAGAAGACACAGGCGGGCTCAAAGCTATAACCTTATTCATATAAACTCTTTAACTTTGGGAATTCTTCAAGTTATTGATGTGGAAAAATGCTGTGGTATTTATCTGTCAAAAGATAGTTTTCATTCTCTTTACCAAATGAGGAGAGCTGTTGAGGAAAGCTCTACTGATTCTTATTTAAACACAGTTTATTTATTTATTTATTTATTTTGCTTTTTTTTTTTTTTTTTTTTTTTTTTTTTTTTTTTTTTTTTTTTTTTTTTTTTTTTTTTTTTTTTTTTTTTTTTTTTTTTTTTTTTTTTTTTTTTTTTTTTTTTTTTTTTTTTTTTTTGTATGTGGGTATTTCCCTGGTCAATGCTGACTCTTTTTTCTCCAACAGTAACTCAAAAAGTGAGTAGCAATGCCCCCATTCACCCAAGGTTAGCTGGCTGGTATCTCCTCTACAAATGCGAATGTTCTCCCAATGGACTGACCGACCTATGTCAGGACCTGTGACATCATTCTCCCTGCCTGTGACCCAGTGAGCTGAAACCATGGCCATGTTTAATGAGAGAAGGCTAGGCTTAGCCACAGGGTCCCAGCCCTGAGACATCTGCAGGGCTTCTGTGTGGCTGCGATTTACATTGGCCAGCATTGCTTTTATTTATTGAGGGTAGTAAAGAATTACCTACATTCTAGGGCAAATAACTATTTTTGTCTTACTTCGTAGAAGCTATAATTTTGGGAATTTCAAGTATCAGAGATTTATTCTCAGTTTTTTTCTTCACATGATATAGAAAAGCAGATTGTTTTTAAAAGACATCCATTCATGAAAAAGAATGGCCTGGGTGACTCTAGTTACACTGTGTGCATCTGTGTGTGCATGTTTGTTTCCTCAGAACATTTTTGTTTGTTAGTTCATTTGTTTGTTTGTTTGGGGGGGGTAGTTCCCTGGCTAGGAATTGAACCCAGACCGCGGCAGAACATTTTAGTGTGTGATATCAAAGGCATGACTCCATTTCAAATAATAAATCCCTTGGAATTACAGTGGTTTTAAAGCAGCAGTTCATGACTTTAAAAGGACAAGAAGGAAGGATTTATGTCTCATTTTTCACTTTAGAAACTGAGTTTAGGAAGGAGAAGCTGAGGCCACTAACAATAAGCTTAACCTCCTTTGACAGTGCAGAGGGTTGATTTCAGTTGCAATAGTAAATAATTTGGGAATAGTTCACCATGTGTTACTTGGAATCTCCATGAGTCCATGGCTGAGGGGAGAAGACGTCCAGGAATCTTTAGCTTTGTGGAGAAAACTTTCCGGTCCATACCATGGCAATGGGAAATAGTTTGCAACTATTTTTTAATATATCTATACCTCAATTAATTTATTATTTTGTTAAAAAAACCTACAGATTAATTCAATTTAATATTAATTTTAGCTATGTTTGGATTAATACTGAAAATCTATATCTGAGATGTGACATTGCTATTTTTAATTTGGCTGTCAACTTGAGATATTTAATAGTTAAAACAATGGAATTTTTCCCTCTAATTGTTTGGCTCTCTAATACTAGATCCTATTTGACTAGTCTTATTGATACCAATTGACTATTTTATTTGGATAATACCAACCTGGTGTCTGAATTTTTTTAAAATTTGAAGTATAGTTGGAATAAAATATTTTATTACTTTCAGGTATACAACATAGTGATTCAAAATTTATATATCTTACAATGTGATCACCACAATAAATCCAGTAACCATCTGTCACCATACAAAGTTATTATAGGACTATTGACTGTTTTTTCCATGCTGGACTTTACATCTCTGTGACTTATTTTATAATGAGAAGTTTGCACCTCTTTCTCCTCTTCACCTTTTTCTTGTTGACTGACTTTTCTTGTTACTCCTTAGGTTGCAACTGATTAGTAAGCATTGGATAGTGCCATTAACTCTATTTGTGTCAAAAGGACACTAGCCTTCAACAATACTTCTCTCTCTCTCTCCCCGTCCCTCCCTCCTTCACTCCCTCTTCTCTCCCCCTGCCATTGTCATTCATTCTGTCTCACTCCTCTTACACATACACACAAATTGTGAAATTAATGACCAACTCTTAATAATCAGTAATCTGGTCAACATAGCCTCACAGTACACAATGTTAATGATCATTGGCACATGCACCACCAACTCAAACATGACACACTGTTAACATGTTTTGTGCTATAGCATATGGGTCAACATCTGGAGAATATTTTTATTGTAAAAATATTAACTTATATTTGCACAGTAATTTTCAATTTGTAGAGACTTTCTCATCATCTTATTTTACAATCCAGGATATATATTAATATTCCTTAAAAGTATGAATGTATGTGTACACACAAACACACACACTCACACACAAAATGCACAAATTAATACAGTTAGACAGTGGCAGTGCAGGACTCAAAACAGGTTATGCTAACTCATTTTCCATTCCACCAATACATATATCTAGTTTTCAGAAGCAATATTACTACAGTTATACTGCAATAGAGATACATGCTTACTATAATAGATATACAGGTATACCCCAATTGACATGTAAATATACTACACTAGTATAGTCCACAAGGCATGTTGGGAGTCTCCAGTGGATGTGCAGATAGGCTCCAGTAAAATTGCAGATCAAACCCAGTAAATGGGCAGGTATACTCCTCATGTGCATATATATTCCAATAGACATGCAGATATACTCCTTAGATATGCAGGTATATTCCAAGAGATATGCCATAGAGTATAGTAGATATGCAGGTATACTCTAATAGACATGCATATGTACTTCTGTAGACATGCATGTATACTCCAATAGGTATACAGGTAATTTCCAGTAGATATGCAGGTAGACTCCAATAAATGTGCCAATATACTTCATTGGATGGGCAGGTGTACTTCTCAGATGTTCAGGTATACTACTAAGATGTGCAGGAATACTCCAATAGATATGCTAGCGTTCTCCAAGAGATATGCAGACATACACCACTAGATACGCAGATGTATTTCAGTAGACATGCAGGTGTACTCACATAGACTGGCAGGTAGATGCCACTAGGCATGCAGGTTGACTCCAATTGATGTGCAGGTAGATTCCAATGAAGGTGCAGATGTACTCCAGTAGATGTGCAAGTGTACTCTTCAGATGTGCAGGTATACTCCAAGGGATGTGCAGGTATACTCCAAAGGGTCTGCAAGTATACTTCAGTAGATGTGTTGGTATACTCCAATAGCTGTGCAGTAAGTCTCAATAGATGTGCATGTATATTCCAGTAGATGTGCACAAGAATACTCCAACTGATAACTGATAGACTCCACTAGATATGGAGGTATCCTCCAGTAGAAATGCAGGTATATTCCCATAGAATGGCAGGTAGACCCCACTAGGTGTGCAGGTAAATTTCAATAGATGTGCATAAAGACTCGAATAAAACTGCAGCCAAAACCCAGTAGATGTGCAGGCACTCTCCAAGGGATGTGCAGACAGACTGCAATAAATGTGCAAGAATTTTCCAATAGATAGCAGATACACTCCACTACATATGCAGGTACCCTTCTGTAGACATACAAGTGTACTCCCATAGACTTCCAGGCAGGCTGCACTAGACATGTAGGTTGACTCCACAAGACAGGAAGGGAGACTCCAGTAGGAATGCAGGTATGCTCCACTTAATATGATGATATACCCAGTGGATCTACAGGTGTACTCCTCAGATGTGTATGTATTCTCCAAGAGCTAGGCAGACATACTCCACTAAATATGCAGGTATACTTAAATAGACATGCAGGTATACTCTGGTACTGGGAGGTAGACTTTACTAGGAGTGCTGGTAGACTCCAATGGATGGGCAGTTAGATTCAAATGAATGTGCAGATATACTCCAGGAGATGTGCCGGTATACTCCTCAAATGTGCAGGTATACTCCAATATATATACAGGAACACTTTAAGAGATGTGAAAATAGACTCAATTTTGTATGCATGTATCCTCCAGGAAACATGCAAATGTACTCTCTTAGACTGGCCGGTAGATTCCACTAGGCAAGCCAGTTTACTCCAATCTAAGTGCAGGTAAACTCTAATGAATGCATAGATATACCCCAGTAGATGTGCAGGTATATAGGAATGGATGTACAGGAATACTCCAAGAGATGTAGGTAGACCCCACTAGATATGAAAGTACCCTGCAATAGAACAGCAGGTATATTCCTGTAGACTAGCAGGTAGACTCCAATAGATGTACAGGCAGATTTGAATAAAACTGCAGTGAAAACTCAATAGATGTGCAGAAACACTACAAGAGATAGACAGATAGATTCCGTTACATATGCAGGTAAAATTCAGTGGCCATGCAGGTGTACTTCAGTAGACTACCGGGTATACTCCACTAGGCATGCGGGTAGACTCAAATGGATGTGCCGATAAATTCCAATGAAAGTGCAGATAAACTCTACTACAGGTGTCACTGTGCTCATCAGATGTGCAGGTATACGGCAAAGGGTGAGGAGGTTAATCCAATAAAATGGAAGATAAGACCAAGTAGGTAAGCTGGTATACTCCAGTGGTCATACAGGTATACCTTAAAAGATGTGCAGGAATACTCCAAGAAGTATGCACGTAGACTTCCCATGATATGCAGACCTGTTTCATTAGATAGGCAAGTGTATCCACGTAGACTGCCAGGTAGATTCCAGGTTCCAGGAAAAATAGTGGCAACTCCAAAAGAAATAAAACCCAACCACAAGAACACTGCTGATAAATCAAGTAGGAGAATCTGTGATAACTCCAGTGACGGTGAAGGAATACTCCAAATGATGTGCAGGAATACTTCAAGAAGTATGCACGTAGACTCCCCACGATATGCAGATATATTTCATTAGATATGCAGCTGTATGCTTGTATACTGCCAGGTAGATACTAGCTTCCACGAGGTGTAGTGGCAAATCGAAAATATATATAAATAAACCCTAAAAACACTGTGGAGAAACCAAATAGAAGCCGTGATACTCCAATTAAGGTGCAGTTACACTCCAAAATATGTGTGAGAATACTCCAAGAAATATAGAAAGAGAATCCCCAGGATATGCAGATATATTCCATTAGATATGTAAGGGTATCCTTATAGACTCACAAGTAGATTCAAGATTCCACGAG
>PVJL010021387.1:0-10669 GCA_004026885.1 Lyroderma lyra
TTTTTTTATGTTATTTATCTCAGCTATGAAAACTAAAGCAGAGCCAAACCAATTAGAGAACACAAAGACAATAGAAAAAATTAATAACACGAAGAGCTGGTTCTTTGATAAAGTCTACAAATTTGACAAACCCCTGGCTAGACTAATCAAAGGACAAAAGGAAAGAACACAAATATCCAAAATTAGAAAAGAAAGGGAAGAAATTACCACTCATACCACAGAAATACAAAGGATTATAAGAAAATATTATGAAGAACTTTATGCCACGAAATTTAACAACCTAGAAGAAATGGACAAATTTCTAGAAACCTATAGCCTCCCTAGATTGAACCAAGAAGAACTGGACAATCTAAATAGACCAATTGAGAGTGAAGAGATTAAAACTACTATCCATAATCTCCCTAAAGGCTAAAGCCCTGGACCAGATGGTTTCATCAATGAGTTTTACCAAGCATTCAAAGAAGAATTAACGCCTATCCTCCTCAGACTCTTCCAAAAATTTGAAGAGGAGGCAATACTTACTAACTAGTTCTATGAGGCCAACATTACCCTAATACCAAAGCCTGGCAAAGACAACATAAAGAAAGAAAACTATACACCAATATCTCTGATGAGCACAGATGCAAAAATTCTAAACAAAATATTAGCAAACAGAATACAACAATGCATCAAAAAGATGTATATACCACCGACCTCCGGAGCAGTTGGAGTTCAGCACTAAAATAACAATGGGGGAAATGGCATTAATAAAATTTTTTTAAAAGTGAACAGAAAAGATAATAAATCCAAATGGTGGTGCTTAAGTGCCTAGAACCGCAAGGACTGTAAACAAAACTGTGAGAACGTATGTTTACCTTTTACTATGTTTTATTACAAAAATACTCTATTTCCAGTACAGAGTGCATTGGATTTTCAGGTTCAAAATCTGGAGTTTCTTTGTTTTTTTTTTAATTATAGTAGGTTGATATTCATACATAATGTATTACAAGAATTTTCAGGACCTTTATATTCTCTGTCAATTCTCAGATGGCTGGGCAATAGTTAAAAACAAAGTGATATGATTGACAGTTTTCTGAGTTTTATATAAGTATTAATTCATATTATTAACTGTAATCAGCATATATATATTTGCATAGTTATTAGAATTTTCAAAAATAAAGAAGTACATTAGGAAAAAAAAAGATCATACATCAAGAGCAAGTGGGATTCATCCCAGGAGGACAAGGATGGTTCAACATACAAAAATCAATCAATGTGTTACACCACATAAACAAAATAAAAGATAAAGACTGTATGGTCATTTGAATTGATGCAGAATAAGATTTTCACAAGATACAGCATCCATTTATGATCAAAACACTAAATAAAATAGGCATAAAAGTAAAGTGTCTCAACATAATAAAGACCATATATGACAAGCCCTCGGCAAACATCATGGTGAATGGGGAAAAGCTGAAGCCTATTCCCCTAAAATCAGGAACAAGACAGGGATGCCCACCGTCACCACTGCTATTTAAATTAGTACTGAAAGTTCTAGCCACAGCAATCAGGCAACAGAAAGGAATCAAATGTATCCAAATTGGGAAACAAGAGGTCAAATTGTCACTATTTGCGGATGACATGATTCTTTATATAAAAAATTCCAAAGATTCTACCAGGAAACTATTAGAAACATTAAACAAATAGAGTAAAGTGCAGGATACAAAATCAATGTACAAAAATCAACAGCATTCCTTTATACAAACAACGAATCCACAGAAAAAGAAATGAGGGAGTCAATTCCCTTTGTTAGCACAACAAAAAGAATGACATACCTGAGAATTAACCTGACAAAGTTTGTGATAGTCTTATACACAGAAAAATATAAGACACTTTTGAAAGAATTTGAAACACACTTTAAGAGGTGGAAAAATATCCCATGTACATGGATAGGAAGACATAACATTGTTAAAATGGTCATTCTGCCCAAAGCAATCTACGTATTTAGTGCAATGCCCATCAAAATCCCGCAATCATACTTTCGTGAAATAGATAAAAGAATTTTTAGATTTATATGGAACCATAAAAGACCTCCAATTGCCAAAGCAATACTACATAAAAAGAATATGGCTGGTGGCATTACACTTCCTGACTTCTATTTATATTACAAAGCATCAATATTCAAAACAGCTTGGACTAGCAGGGGAACAGAAATACAGACCAATGGAATAGAACTGAAAACCTAGAAATAAACCCACAAATTTATGGACAAATAATTTTCGATAAAGAAGAAAAAAACATACAATGGGGAAAAGACAGCCTCTTTAGTAGGTGGTGCTGGGAAAACTGTAAAAACATATGCAAAAGAATGAACCTGATCTGTGAACTCTCCATATACAAAAATTAACTCAAAATGGATTAAAGACCTTCATATCACACCTGGAACAATAAACTGTATAGAAGAAGACATTGTTACTAAACTTATAGACCTAGGACTCAAGGAAGACTTCATGAATCTGTCCTCAAAGGCAAGGGAAGTAAAAGCAAAAATAAATGAATGGGACTATATGAAACCAAAAAGCTTCTGCACAGCGAAAGAAACCATCAACAAGGCAAAGAGACAGCCAACTAAATAGGAGAAAACATTTGCAAATAATGTATCACATAAGAGTCTAATATCTAAAATATATAAAGAACTACTAAGACTTAACAACAAAAAAATAAACAACCCAATTAAACAGTGGGAAGAAGAACTAAACAAACAATTCTCCCACGAAGAAATACAAATGGCCAGCAGAAATATGAAAAAATGTTCATCCTCATTAGCTATCAGGGAAATGTAAGATATGACCACAATAAGATACGACCTCACAAGTGTGAGAATGGCTATTATCAACAAGACAAGGAATAACAAGTGCTGGAGAGGATGTGGAGAAAAAGGAACCCTGGTACACTGCTGGTGGGAGTGCAAACTGTGGAAGGCAGTGTGGAGGTTCCTCAGAAAATTGGGAATGGAGTTACCATTTGACCCAGCAATCCCCCTTCTGGGGATCTACCCAAAAGACTTGAAAACCTTTGTCCGTAAAGACTTATGTACCCCAATGTTCATTGCAGCGCTGTTCACAGTGGCCAAAACATGGAAACAACCAAAGTGCCCTGCGACAGATGACTGGATAAAGAAGCTGTTGTACATATACACAATGGAATATTATTCAGGAATAACAAAAGATGAAATATTGCCATTTGCAACAAAATGGATGGACCTGGAGATCATCATGCTTAGTGAAATAAGCCAGACAGAAAAAACAAAGAACTGTATGACTTCACTCATATGCAGAATATAAATCTGAAAGCCAAGAAAAAAGAAATGAAGAAACAAATAACTCATGGACACAATAAATATTTTATTGTTTATTTGGAGACGAGTAGGATAGGGAGGGGAGAAAGGGGAGGGGGTGGGAGAGGAGGGAGGGGAAGCTAAATATAAGGTAATGGAAAGAGAAGTCACATTATGTGGTGAAATCATACATCAAGTTGACAATGCACTGTAGAATTGTATGCCTGAAACCAATGTTATCCTTGCTTGCAGAGGTCACCCCAATAATTCTAACAATAAAAATGAATTTTAAAAAATTAAAACCTGAAAGAAAAAGAATTCATCTCAACCACATGCAAATTTTTTTTCAGGCTCCAGTGCAAAACATTCTCTTGAGTTGTAGTGCTCACAGCTCTCTCCTCACACTAGGCTGAGGTCTCTTGGGAAGGCAGAATTGTTGTCTAGAAGAAAATGAGAGCACTTGTTCTTCTCCTATTCCTGGTTACAGCCCCACAGAATGAATGTTACAAATATAAGACATGGGTCTTTAGGATGATGGTGACAGCACCTAAGTGACAGGGACTGATTCGTTTTTTCCCCAAGTGTCTTATCTCAGGTGCAGCTGAAGGAGTAAGGCTCAGGACTGGTGAAGCCTTCATACTCTCCCCGTCACTTGCAATCTCTGGAATTTTTATAACAAGGAGTGACTGAAGCTTTGAAGGAGCTCTAGTGGATGGGGTATATCAGTTATGATGGCAACACATAATAGAGCCCTTCTCTCAAGAGACATAGTTCCATTTCCAGAGACATATTAAAGAACCAGTTCTTTCTGAAGCTGAACTCTGTGACAGCCTGTATTAGTGTGCAAGACACATTGAGGTGAAACCAATGTGAGATCAGACACAAACATCCCTGAGGAGAACAGGAGGACTGGCAATTAAGAAGTGTCAGGAAATCACAGGGTGTTCAGGACAGAAGGGGGCGCTCAGGACACACGGAGTGCGAGGAGGAACTGTAGGAGCAGGTGCAGATGAAGATTAAACGTTGATTTCCTACAAATATAGCAATTTCCCTCTGGGAAACTTCTGTTGCTTCATGATTCTGTGCTTACATCTTAACTACATGAATTCTACAAGGTTGTTTTCTTTTATTAACAGGATAATTATATTCTCACATACAGAGAAGACAGAAATAAACTTTTGACCACCTACTCTTTTGTGTAAATTGAAATTAATCATCAAATCTGAATAAGCCAGTTAAGTCTGAGAAGAGGTTCTGCTTGGCTCAGCAGTGAAGCTTAGCTCCACACAGCTCAGTGTAGGATCTTTCTATCATGTGACTCAAAATTTGTCCAGCATACTTCTCTTGTCCAATTCCAAAATCACTCCAGCTTTATAGAATTTCTTACAATGATCCTCCCCTCCTGGTACAAAGACCAGTTTTAGTTCCTATGGTTGCTTTAACTAATTAACATGGAATGGGTGGCCTAGAAAAACTCACATTTTTTATTTTACAGTTCTGAAGCTTGGTAGGGTGAAATCAGTGTCACTAAGCTACATTCTAGATGCTTGCAGGGCTACACTCTTCATAGAAGCCACAGGGTGAAATTTGTGTCCTTGTCTCCTGCATCTTCTAGAGTGTTCTCTGCAATTTTTCCTGTACCAATTCTAATTTTGTAGTAATTTTTCTGTACTAATAGCAAGTGGGATATCTTATCTTCAAGTGTACTTTCCATCAGACCAGAATCTCCTTTCCTTTCTTCATATGAGGACAAAAAACCTGCATTTTGCTTCTTTACTTTCAGATTATCCAATATACACCTGTATTCAAAACCTTCATTAACTCACATTTTCACAGTATGCATTACCATATAAAGTAACATTCAGAAGTTCAGAATAAGGGAGTGGAGAGCTTTGGACCATTATTCAGCTTATAACACCCTGTGAAGGACTGGACACTTGGCTCTGACAAGACCTTTCTAGGCATGGCAAAAAAGGACTGTGCTCACAGAAAATCTAGGCGAAATCTTTTGACACAGAAAATCTAGGTGAACTACCTTTTTAACTCCATGTGATGCTGTAAATTTTTATCTTATTTGAATCTTCTCTTTTCTCCCCAGAGTCAACTGCTAAAGAGTTCCACAATCATCATTCCCAAAAAACTGCAGCTTTCGTAAATCTACAGAGTAAGGTGAACAAACTATTTTGAACACATTCTCAAGGCTAGACCATTTAGATCTCATATGTATGGTATCTCATATAAACTGTATGCATATCCCTTCATTCACCCTTGCCACACAAGTATTTGTATTTTTTCCTCACTCACCCCTCCAAAAAAAAATGATTACAAGTACTGATGGAGAATTGAAAAAAAACTTCTTTATTCTCAGTTTAAAATGTAAATAATTTTCAGAAGAAATAAGGCACTTTCTACTTAAGATTTAGAGTGCCCAAAAAGTTCTACACATGTTTTAGATAGATCATATACTCAATAATATTGACTATGCAGTGACAGCTTTATAATTTGTATCACAATCTTTATTCTGTGGCTTAATTATCATTTTTAGAACACTTGTATGTTTGGTCAATACAATTTTCTGCTAGTGGTTTTAACTAATTTAAGATTCTCTTCTCATCCCATGAGGCCATACTGCAACCTTCTGGGTGCATCCCTAGGAAATGAACTTCCAAGAGAGTCTTGTGTACACCTGCATATCAAACTGCTGACTCTTCTGGGACAAATTATGAGCAATGTCACCTCTGAATCATTCTGAAATAAGTGATAAACCACATAGTTTAGTGTAAGCCTCTTTGAAAATTTCAGAAATACAGAACCCTCACTTCATTTTCTGTTAACACCCTAAACCATACGTTATTTTTAGTGACACAGTGATGAGCAGAGTAAAGTTTTCAACATGCTTCAATTATGACCTTTGAGTTGAAATAAATTATTCATTTATAAATGTTCTACATAAAAACATTGTGGAAAATAGACTAAATGCTATCATCTTGATTTCCTACCCTTGTTTTTCAAACTCTTGATAATTTAGCACACTTGAGCAGGGTTAGAAACCAGTAGATCTTTCTCAGCTCATTTGACACTTTATCATGTTGTGGGATTCTCAGAAAAGAACACAGCTAAGCCATTCCCAATCTTCTGGCCAACAGAATTTTTAAAATAATAAATTTTCCCCTAAGCCATTAAGTTTGCGGTAATGCTTTAAGTACCCTAGAAAATCACAAACACATACTCACATAATGAAGACAATAACATAAATGAGCTATGGTAATAACATGTTTATCACACAGTACCCCATTAGAACAGTTTTCATTTCGTTCATTCTTAGAAGAGGAGGTTCTCCATATTTGAATACATTTTTTTATTCATAAACACAGCTAATCTATTTTTCCTTAAAGTTTCTGTTCAGTCTGTTAGTTGAAAAGAAACATTCTGTATTAACTTTAACTTTTTGTTTAAAATTCAAAGAAATTGATTATCACATGGGTAATTATGATCCTAAACATCCCTCCAATGAGTATATAAAGTCAAGTAATTTGCAGCTCTTAGGGTAGAACCTTGTATGCCATTACCACACCCCACACCTAAGATTCCCAATACTTATAAAAATGGTAAAGATGGGAATAGTCGTGGGGATTTGATCTTACTAGGAAGCCAGTTGATGAGTGGTGATATTTGTGAGTGTATAATGTTTTACTTGACTCTCAAATAAAAGGTAAAATGTCTCTTTGACTGTTTTCATGTGTGTTGGTTTACTATATGTGAGAAGGTACTCTTTCTTCCCCTCACAGAGGTATGTATCTGACATCGTGATTCCAAGGGGTTAATAATTCCTCACAATAAAGTTTAAAATTAAATCCTTCAAAAGCATTATATAAGAACAAAAAAAAAAGCTTTAACAAATGCAGAAGATAAAAACAATGTTGCTATTTTAAACATGATTGCACTTAGTAAATAAAAATATATTCTCCTTTGAAAACGACTTTTCTGTTACTGACAAAAGTAACATAATTATTAAAAAAAAAAAATTCCTGTTGAAATTCAGGAATTTGATGTTCTGGTCTCTCTGGCCAAGAGGTTTTGTTTATGATGCCTTCTTGTTTCATCCATGTTATGTTGTACATGCACCTCCTGTTAACTTCAACTTTCCTTTGAGCCCTGTGTTTGTGTTGCCCCAGAGTTGACCTCATCAGCAAATCCATCTGCCACTCTGATGAGTTTACTCTGTTCCTGGGTTAGTCTTTGTGTCTTTCTACTAAATCTTCTTATGGCTTTGAATGTTACTGAAAAATAAAAACACATTAGTAAATCCAATTCTTAAAAAAGTGGCCTTATTTAATAGTGAGATGCTTTCTCTCATTATCAATATTTTATTAAAATCAACTCAGTATTTCTCTTTGAAACGTGAGCACTTTTTCCAATGTTAATATATTGTAACAAATATTTTAAGTATTTATGTAACACACCTCCCACACAACAACAAACATTGAGAGTGTTTCTTCACACTGTATCTCTATCATTTTTATTTAGATTGAACACTGTGACATCTATCCGAGCCTATGATCCTGGCAAATGGAGGTAGTTAAGTAGCAAATTTTTCTATCATATGATATCTAGTGCAGTGATCACCAACATTTTTGGCATCAGGAATCAGTTTTGTGGAAGACAATTTTTGCACAGACCAGGGTGGAAGATTGGTTCCAGAATTATTGAAGTGTATTGCATTTATTGTACACTTTATTTTTATTATCACTGCATTGTAATACATAATGGAATAACTATACAACTCACCATAATCCAGAATTAGTGGGAGTACTGAGCTTGATTTATTAAACTGGAAAGTCCCATCTTGGGGTACTGGTTTTGAGTGATGCTCAAAGTGTATGGATTTTGTCCAGTCTACTCCATAATCTCATATTGGTTTTTGTCACTGCATTCATCACCCCCATAATTCCAATTTGCATTTGGATGCAGCCACTTTATCTGCCAACATGAACACAGATATCATTCTCCCCTGAGGTGACAAATTTTGTTCATTGAGGAGGTTGAATACATCACACAAGTAAGCAAGCATTGTGACCCATTCTGTGTCACTGAACTGTGCTGCCATTAGCGATTGTTTTTCTAAAAGAAATTGCTGAATTGGGTCTTGTAACTTTACATAGTCATCTCACTTCTGTGTATAAGAGAATACATGTGTGCTCTGCATCTATCTCCTCGCAGAGCTGCATAAACAGATGTGAGTTAATGGCATGTACTTTAATGTGATTGATAATTTTAATTGCATCCAACCAAATGCTGTTAAATTCTGGTGACATTTATTGGCTAGCCAGAATTTCTCTATGGAAGACACAGTATGTAGACTCACATTCAGAAGCAACTTCTTTGACTCGAGTAGTGAAATCAGAAAGCTATCCAGTCATGGAAGTCACTTTGTGCATATACCAACATACAATGACCAATTCCTATTTCTGATATGTCATTATGCAAAGATGTGAATAGTTCTACAGCTGTGGTGTTGGGAGGCAACAAATGTGCACATAACATATTCTTAAGCACATTCTCCTGAAACAATATATTGTACAAAGACTAGCATGTTGCTTTGTTGTCAACACCAGAACACTTGTCAACCTGGACTGTGTACCACAGTGACTCATTAATCCTAACAATTGTGCCTTAATATCTTTTGCTATGTTATCAATTTAACTAAATGGTGCTAGCTGAAAGAGGACTACTTGCCACATTTTGAACTTCAGACTCTTCTAAAAGTTCATGAAAAAATATTATTAGCAGCAGGCAGGATGATTTGTTTGCCAATAGTAAAGGAGTTCTTCGCTGTAGCAATGAGGATAGCAACTAAAATGATGCTTTCAATTTGATAAAGTAGTGACTTCCAATACTCGCTTCTCTTCTGTATGTTCACAATTTTTTAAACTCCAAATGCTTTCCTTTTAATGCAGGGTGCTTGGTCTCCATGTGACAAAAAATTTTGAAGGTTTAATAGCTTCATTGGATAGCCTGGTGCCACATATTTTCCAAAACAGGTTTAGAGAATATGGATAACCTATTATAATAAACTCATTCAGTAAGACTCTTGGAATTTTATTTATTTATTTATTTGTTGGTGGTTCCCTGGCTGGGAATTGAACTCAGGCCATGGCGTTGAGAGCGCCAAAGCCTAGCCAACACACCACCAGGGAACACCTCTTGATATTCATTATGAATGGAGATTTTTATTGGCAGCCTTTGAATCTCCTGCTGTCATATGATTGGGTCCTTCCTTCTTTTCAAAGAAGCTCTCCAGTGATGTTCATTTTCTTACTTATTTTGGCTAGGGTTACCTAGTGAGCTTGACAAAACTGTGACTGAGACAAGTGTGCAGGGTGGAAAAAAGATGTGGACAGAAATGGTGAATAAAATAATGAGTGGGCCATGTGCAGACTAAAATAACTTTCAGATTCTGACTTAAAGCCTGCTACCAGATGCAACTGTACAATTGAAGTACACCAACTCACTTTCCACTATAAAGCCTGCCACTAGATGCAACTAAATCGTCACTTGCCACTCACTGATAGGGTTTTGGTATGAGTCTTCAAGCAATTGATTTATTATGGTCTCTGTGCAGTCAAACACCTCTGGTAAAGTTCATCTGTATTTGCAGCCACTCCCCAGTGCTACAATCACCACTTCAGCACCATCTAAGATCTTCAGGCATTCAATTCTCATAGGGAGCATGCGACTTAGATTATTCCCCTGCACAACTCACAATACAGTTCCTGCTCCTATGAGAATCTAATGCTGCCGCTGATCTGAAAAAAGATGGAGTTCATATGGTAATGCTAACACTGGGGAGTGACTGCAAATACAGATGAATCTTCACTCACTAACCTGCTGCTCACCTCCTGATGTGTGGCCCAGTTTCTAACAGGCCATTTACCAGTAGTGGTACATTGGCTTGAGGGTTGGAGACCCTGATCTAGAGTGACCAGACATTTAGGGTGGGGATTTTGGTAAACCTCCTTAGTTGCATCTGTGAATGACATTAAAAGAGATGACTCAAAAAGCATTTCATATCTACAAAAAGACAGTCTAAAAGCCAAGGACATGGCCATTTATTAATTGAGAGAAACAAAAAGAAGAAAAGTAAGTGTAAAATCAGATCTACACCTTCCTTCAGAGAGTCAGAAAGGCTGTAATGCAGGGGACACTCAGGGTACCATGGGGCACTCATGACACCAGCTGGTGCTGAGTACACACTCAGGTATGATCAGGACCACTAGAGTGCACAGTGAAACACAGTGAAATCACTTGTCCACAGAGTCTCTGATCCCCCAAACTTGCTGTCTTAGGTCCCCT
>PVJL010021388.1:0-10671 GCA_004026885.1 Lyroderma lyra
TGGTGGTGATCCCATGGGGGGGCGGTAACCCTATTGGGGGGCAGTGACCCTGCTTAGGAGAGTGAGACGTGTGCCTGGGCCGTCACAGCGAGGCAGTTCCATGTCCTGAAGGACAAGCAGCATCTCGGGGGGTGGGGGCCTTCTTCTCAGGCCGGGGAGCACGAGAGCACACAGGCGCCAGCCAGGCGTGGGGCTCCGCACGGCCATGTCAGAAGCCGCTGCCCACGCGGACAGAAGGGAGGAAACCAGTGTGTTAAGTCCGCCGGCATCACGTCCCGAGCCTTCACGGTGGCGGCAGAGGTGACAAGCAAAGGACAAACCAAAGACGGATGTGAGGCGGGGGAAGAGCTGACGGTAAGGATGACAAGAGAGGCGGCACGGATGGCAACTCTGGATTCAGGAAGCGGAGGCGGTGCCGTCGGCCACCACGGCCCGGGCCCGGGCTCTGACGCCCGTCCCACTTCGAGAGGGAGCGCACGGGGCGCCTCCGCCGAGCTGGGGCTCACACAGCGGCCGTGAAAGTGCACTTCGCACCTCCCGCCAAAACGCGCTCCTCCTCTGCCCTCGCTTCCTCCCGGCCGCCCCGCTTCCTTCGTCCGTCCGCTTGCCGACACCCCTTCTTGTTTTCTCCTCGTCCTCCTGCACCCAGGTAAGCCTCACACAGCAGGAAGTCGCTGGTAGCCCTCAAAGCTACCATTTGTCTAGACAGGACCGCTGGAACCCCAACTGCAGCCTCGAGTGAAGCCAGGGCTTTGAAGGAGGTTTGCAAGAACTTTGGCAGCGATACAAAGAGAAAAGGATAAAAATGAAGGTTTTGGGTTGCCGTGGGTTTTTCAAAGACTCGCACCTGTCTGGGGGTGGAAAAGCACTGAGAAGTGAAGGTGTGGGAGAAGGTGCCACAGGTGGGGTAACAGGAGAGAAGTCCCAGGTAGCTCACGTCTGCAAACACGGAAGCGCTCGAACACCACGGGCGTCGCCGGAACACGCGATGCGGCTGTTAAGACGGCAAAGACGGTCTCCACGTGCTGGGGTAACAGGGTCTGCAAGTGTGCAGTTAGCGGGGGGCACACCCTACGGCTCAGCAACGACCTCTGTTATAGGGGAGCAGGGGAGCACGTGCGTTCCCATGTGCTGCGCCTGCACAGACTGATAAAAACACCTCTTTCTGAGGGGAAGGGGGGACAAGTGGCAGGTGGGAGCAATACTGTGTACTTCCAGATAGTCACCGATTTTAAAGCATAAAACACAGCAGAAAGCTCAGCTGTGGAGGCATGAGTGGTGTATCTTCCTCCGAAAATTGAGGGAAAATAGGACACAAAGAGTAGCAGTGAGGGTCCAGATAACACTTAGTCTCAATCGCTTCAAAAAGTAGAAGGCTGAACTTGACGGGGGGCTGCCACCAGCTGTGCAATAAAAGACAGCAAGTCCCCACTCACAACAGAGGTTCAGTGACTTCAAGCGAAATGGTAAGAGCAAAAGCAGCGTTACACAGGCTACGTGAGGTAAGCAAGAGGTGAGTTCCTACCGCATCTCAGCAACGTAACAAAACGCTACTCGAGGACTTGCTGAAGCACTCGTAAAGGACACCACCACACTGAGTAAATGACAGTCATGAGTCCCTACTGACTGACATTAATGGATGAATGACAGATGAATGAATAGGGTCAAGGGAAAGACATGACAACAGACGTCAACTCGTGAGGAAGAATAATAGATTTAGAAAACCCCTATTTGGCAATCCATTGATTCACACGAGAATCTTGATGAGAAACAAGATATCCACATAGTCTCAAAGTTCTGCAAACGATATAATTATTAATTACAAAGGGAAAACTACTAACTGTACAGTGGCAACACCTAACATGTGCCACCTTAACCAAGTACAATGAAGTTACAGTGACCGGTGATGGAATAAATGGACGCCACGGACCTCCTGCTATGATGCACTAAGCAAAACACACCAGTCCTGCACTCTCCGCACACACGCACACCCTGAACCTAAACCAGGAGGAAACCTCAGACACACAGACCGAGGAACATGCTACCAGGTCCCCAGCCTACATTCTGCAAAGACTTCGAAGCCAAGACTGGGGACATGGTCCAGAACGCAGGACATGAAGGCAAAATGCAGCCTGCATTCCTGGACTGAGTGTCCACCCAGAGGAAAGGTTCTGCTTGGCTCCAACAGGCATCACTGAGACAAGTGGCACGTTCTGAGTAACGTCTGGGGACTCGCTATTCCGCTGGCGCCAACATTACTTCCCCACTTCCGACAGCGGTATCGTAGTGATGAAGACAATGTCTTTGATTTTAGGAAATCAGTATTTAAGATTTTAGGGGTAAAGGGACATCCTATCTCCAAGTTATTCTCAAGTGATTCAGACCAAAAAAAAAAAAAAAACAACCAACAAACAAACAAACCCAGAAAGAAAGAAAAAGAAAAACAGTATGTAAAAAGAGAGAATGATAAAGTAAATGTGGTTTAATATAAACATCTGAGGGATTAGGTGAAAGGTATTTAGGAATTCTTCGCTCTCCTGAAAAATTTCTCTAAGTCTGAAATTAGTTTAAAACAAAAAGCTAAGGCTGAAGACACCTTGTAAAATCAGAAACTGCACAAACTAAACACCCACCATGATGAGGGAGGGGTGCACAGTCCACGACCCGCGCAGAACCCACAGCCCGACACAAAGCTGAGGCTGTCATTCCCACGTGACCCTTCAAGAAACTAAGGGTCACGCAGTCCGAGGGACTCGTGCGGTACAAGGCCGTGGTCCAGCGGACCCCAAGTCTGGTGCGCTACACTGCCCTCATAAATGCTACTTCTCCTTTGAAGTTGAACTTAATTACTATGAATAGTTCTAACTCGTACAGACCTCAGCCTTGACCTCTAACTAAACAATGCTCACTTCCTAATTATTTCAGATGTGAATCTCACTCTTGCAAATAGATTAACTATGGCTCTGGGGACACAGACCAGCTCTACTTGTACTGGAGTCCCCAGAGCCAGGCACCCAATCAAATGCCAATTCCCGCTTCCTTGCCTTCACGAACTCTAGCCCACATTAGCCCACCTGCGGCCCGTGGGCTGTCCACGGCCCAGGACAACTCGGAACGCGGCCCAACACACATTCGTAAACTTTCTTAAGACATGAGAGCTTCTGGCGACCTTTTTCTTCTTTAGCTCACAGCTGTTGTCGGTGGGAGTGTGTTCTACATGTGGCCCGGGGAAGCCAGAAAGATGAAGCCCCTGCTCTGACCCCATGCGTGGTGGTGACCCGTGACTACTCGCCTAAGGCCCAGTTCCAATCCGGTCCCCTACTGGAACCAGCCTCCCCTGGGCAGCCGAGCATGCAGGGGAAGTGCTGGCTCCAATGCCAAAGAGAAGTGGGTGGAGTTCTCGGCACCTTGCCCGAAGCCTTCGGCTCATTTGTGAGGTCTCACAGGACCTCCCTCGAAGGGCTGCTGTGAAGACTAAATCAGGTCGTGCAAAGGACGTGCTTAACACACAGATACACACGAGTGTACACTCAGCATCAGCGACAGGACCAGGTACGAACACTGCACTGGGCTAAGGCTGGGACGGAGACAGGGCTGCAATGTGAGGACGGGGGAGGGGGGGGCAGGCTGCAGCAAATGAAAGTGACACCTCTTCCGACAGCTGTCATCAGGAAGAGGAGCTCAGAAGTGCTGGCGGGGACATGCAGAGAAGGGAACCCTTGTGCACCACTGGGGACATGGTAAATGGGTTCACCTACGATGAAAAACAATATGGAGGGTCCTCAAAAAATTAAAAAGACCACTACCAATGATCCAGCAAGTCTACATCCGAAGGAAACGGAAACAGGGTACCAAAGAGACAGCTGCACCTCCACGGTCACGGCAGCTCCTATTCCTGGAGGACAGGACGTGGGAGCCACCGAGTGTCTGTCAAGGGGTGAAGATGGTGTGGTGCATATGCATGTGCACAATGGGACAGTATTTAACCACGAGAAAGGAGGAAATTCTGCCATCTGAGGTCACATGGATGGACCTTGAGGGTGTTATGCTTAGTGCACGATATCACTTACACGTGGATCTAAAACAGCTTACCTGGGAGAAACCGGTGACAGGTGGTTACCAGGGGTGACACTAGACTCCTAACTAGAACAGGAGTAAGTTCTGGAGACCTAATGCACTCAACAACACTGCAGTACATACTCCGGAGCTGCTAAGAGACTTGACCGCATGGGTAACTACGTGATGTGGTGGAGGTGTCAGCTAGTAAGTTGGTGCGATCACACTGGACTATTTGATGGATCACATCAGCACGCTGTACCCTTAAATGTACACCAAGTTAGATGACAATTACCTCTCAATTTTACAAAACCAGCCACACAGGGCAGTGCACTACTCACTGTATAGAAAAGCAAGTGGAATAGATTTTACTTGTTAATCCTACCTTTGAAAGCTGGGGAAAAAAGTGAAAATGGAACTGAATAACGACGATTATCACAGCGCATGAGGCAGATGGCCACCCAACAGCTCTGGGTCCCCAGATTCCAGATTCCAAACTAGACCAAGCCAGGTACCAGGTACCAGAAGAAAACAAAGATCACAAGAAGAGAAAACTATGGATCAATAATGGACACAAAATGTTATGAATATGAACATAAAGTCCTCAACAAAGAGCAATAAATCGAATCTAGATAACACATGAAGAGGACACTACACCACATCCAAGTGGGATTTACCCCAGGAACACTAGGTTGGTCCAACACGAAAACCAACCAACACCACTGACAGGATGAAGAACAAGCACTACGTGATGATCTCAATAGACACGGGAACAGCATGTGACAAAATCCCACACCCTTTCATGACAAGACAAAAACACTCAAAGCGGGAAGAGAAGGAAACTTTGTTAACCTGATACAGGCTGTCTGCAAACACCCACAGCTCACACCACACTTAATGTTTGAGACTGAGGGCTCTTCTTCTACGATTAGAAACAAGACAAGGATGTCTGCTTCTAGTCAACACTGTACTGGAGGTTCTCGTCAGAAAAATAAAAGGCACCCATGATTGGAAAGGATGTTAGCAAATCACCTCTATTCACAGAGGACACACTTTCATATACAGAAAGTCCTAAGGAGCGTGTGCGTGTACACACACACACACACACACACATACACACACGGAAACAACAGAGTCTGACACAGATGCAGGAGACGGGATCAACACACAGGAATCAAGTGTCTGATGTGCTACAATGTGGATGAGCCTGGAAGATATTCAGCTCAGTGAGATCAGTCAGGACAAACACAACATGGTTGCACTTCCGTGCGGCACCTACAACAGTCAGATTTAGAGACAGAAAGTGGCTGCCAGGGGCTGGAAGAGGAAGGTGGGGAATTAGTGTTTAACAGGCACAGAGTGTCCGTTTCACAAGACCAAGAGACTGGTAGACACGGACGGCGGTGATGGTTACATAATGTTGTGACGAGCTTGATACCACTGAAATGCACACTCAAAAATGGTTAAGATGGTAAACTGGACGCCCCAAAATTTAAAACCGTTGTGCTTCAAAGGATGCCACCAAGAAGGTATGGACAGGCAACCCACAGAATGGGAGAAAGTATCTGTGAATCATGTATCTAAGAAAGGACTTGTACCTAGGAGAAAGAACTCGTAACAACAAAGAAGTCGAGAAGCAACATACAACCAAATTTAAAAATCGGCACAGGATTTGAACAGCCAGCTCTCCAATTCAGACACACAAATGGACAATAAGCACTCAAAAAGATACTCACCGTCGGTCATTAGGGAAAGTCAAATACAAGCCCCGTAAGGTACCACTTCACATCTGCTAAGATGACTACAGTCAAGAGAACAGCATCAAGTATCGGTGAGGGTGTGCAGAAAACGCAACATCGCACGCGGCTGGTGGGGCAGTAACACCGTGCAGCTGCTTTGCAAACAGTCTGGAGGTTCCTCTAAGACTTAAGCACCCAATTACCCCATGCCTCAGCAATTCGACCCCTAGGTGCAGACCCCAGAGAAGTGAAACACGTGTGCACACGAACACTAGCACACAGACGTTCACGGCACCATTACTCCTAACAGGCCAGGTGAGGAGAGGGCACCAAAACGAAGTAGAGCTTTTTGCGCAGAAAAAAACAACGAAGTGCTGACACATGCTACAAGGATGAACCCTGAAAACATGCTCAGTGACACAGGCAAGACACAAAAGGCCACACAGTGCACGGTGCCATTTCTCTGCAACACCCGAAACAGGCCAATCTACAGACACAGAGTGCCAGGCTGGGGGTGGGGGGATGGGACATGACCGTCCGTGGCACAGGGCTGTTTTCAGGGGCAGGGGGTGACAAAAACGTTCTGGAATTAGACAGCTGTGATGATCGCACAGTTCTGAGAATGTAGCGAAAACTACTGAACTGCGTACTTTAAGAGGGTGCATTTTATTTTCTCAATAAAGTTGTTACAAAAAATCGAGGGGACGGGGGGCCTCCCTGGTGGTGTAGTGCCTAAGGTTTCGGAGCTCTCCACGCTGCGCCCTGGGTTCGATTCCCAGCCAGGGAAGCACCCACATTAAAAAAAGTGTGGTGTGGTGTGTGTGTGTGTGTGTGTGTGTGTGTGTGTGTGTATTATATATATAAATCGAGGGAGCTATTAAAGGGCAGATTCAGAGAAAGGAGTTGAAGATGAGGTGAGAGGTTTAAGGGGCAAAGCTAATAGGTGAGCTGAGCACAGGCCGGAGTCTGCGCTTAAATGCCAGGGCCACTGGGGTGCCAGCAAAGCTTTCTGAGTGACAGGGAGTGACAGGCTCCGCGCTGCGGCTGGGGGACGGCAAACCTACAGCATTTCGCGTTCCCTCTGTCACTACAGGTGACGTTCTCACGTACGTGCACTTTCTTCACCGAGGGGCTCCCACAGAGATTATCAAATGAAGCCGAGTTCTGTGACATCCCGAGCGTGGCCGGTTATCAGAGTGGAGTAATGCTTAAACACACATCTGTAATCAGTGCCTTTCTAAGCACCCACAGCACTGCTTCCGTGGGTTTCAGGGGATACTTCGAACAAATAAGGGGCCAAAGTTGACAAAACATAGACATCAAAATGACAGAAGTGTTCAGGACCACGCAAGCTGCTCCAGAACGCCAGCCAACCCAAACTGCTCGTAAGAGCAGCAACACAAGCGCTCGGCGTGGCCTTGTTTGTCATTTCACAAAGCCAATCAATCACTGTTTGCAGAAAGTGCCCTGTACGGTTCAAAGTATAAAATTCCTTCAGTAGGATTCAGTGCTGTGGACACTGCGTCGGAACCACGAAGCCCGCTGAGTCACCGTCGCGCAGCTGACGTGCCACGGCTGACACGCGCCCTGCTCCGCCCTGGATGCAGGAGCTGGAGCCCAGGACCTCAGCCACACAGCCAACGCGCAGGCTGCACGTCCTCTGCAAAAGGCCACCTCGGTAAGAAGCGTGGAACTTGACTTTCTCTCTCTTGAACCTGAAAGTCTCTCTTTCACTGACACCCTCCCTGTAACACGATGCTTCTCAATCCTTTAAAATCTGTAAGTGCTAACGGCCCTCTCTCTGTCTTTGTTCTCTAAGCACACATTCCATTTTTAAAACCACTTCATGCCATCTGAGGTCCTTCTGGAATCCAGGACAAGAACCGCTGGCCTGGTGGCACACTGCCACTCCACCTGCAGCAGGGCCCAGGCCCTGTGTGTCCTTTCTTACCGGGGTTGTAGGTTTTCACTGGTGGAAAGCTGAACACAAGCAACTCTGACCGCTGCCCATAGGGGAGCTGCCTTCCGAACAAGCCCCATAAAGGCTGCAGTGCTCACACGGGGTGCATCCGAACACGAAGACCTGTGATTACTGTGACCGCAACCATCTAGGTTACAGCTCGGTTTAAACTCGTCGTTCGGCACGTCTTAAAGTAACTGCAGGGAGTACTTGAAAGCAGCAGTTCTCTACCTGTGGGTCGCGACCCCTTTCACAGGGGTCAACTGATACCATCGGAAAACATGTATCAGATATTTGCATGACGATTCACAACAGCAGCAACATTATAGTTACAAAGTAGCAACGAAAGTAACTTTACGGGGGTCACCACGACCGCATCAAAGGGTCGCGGCATTAGGAGGGTCGCGAACCGCTGGTTTAAAGGTAAACACACACACATCACCTGTGTGACGACATTCCCACCTGAAAGGTCTAACCTGCATCTAATCACACAGCAACGGCCAGACAAACCCACTGACCCTGACCAGTCTGTCAAGAGAGGGGAACACAGGACGGAAGTGCCCCGGGTGGAAGGGAGTGACAGACGCCTGAACGCAGCCCCGGGCCCAGGAGCTGGAAGAGAAGAGTAAGGCCAGCTGAGATGGCAGACACCTGGAGAAACCGGGACGTGGGCCACACGGCGCGGTCCCAGATTCCTTCCCTGTTGTGACGCAGAAAGCCCTGGCTCCTGGAGAGACATGCTGGGGGGGGGACGTGGCACGACAAAACAAGTGCAGCAAATGATAAGGGTAAACCCGGGGAGAGACACAGCTGCTCACTGCACTACTCTTGCTACTTGGCTTAAGATCAGAACAACTTGTTAAACACTGACTGGGAGGCCGCCGCCCCAATTCTGGTGACGGGCGTGTCCCAAGTCTGCACACACCTGTCACCTCTGCGACCGCGGGGAGAGCGCGGGGTTCGCCACAGCCGTACAGGACTGCCCGCGGGCCGCCCTCAGACGCGCCCAGTCGCAGCGGTTAAGGCAGGCACTCGGATTTGTGCGCGACGTTCATGCTCCAATCTTCCAGAGGGCCGCGGCGCGTTTTACAGTTCATCCTAGCTCGTGATTCGTTTGCTCTACCAACTCGTTTACCGCCTGGCTGCCACATTAAGCGAGAAAGAAACCTATTGATCGGAATCTGCTGGCCCAGAAATTCTAGCACAGAGACCAGCAGGAAAGCTTAAAAAGGTCATTTTCCCCCGGATAGAGGCTGACGAACTTCAAGAGCAGGGCCCACGCTGCCGAGGGAGACCTAACGCCCGGGCTTACACCTTTGTTCCTCATCTCATCTTATTCAGCGCTTGTCCCAGGCAGAGCGTCTGAGGAAAAAGGTCCCAGTTTCGATGCTGCGTTAGAGGTACGAGGCATCTTTAGAAAGCCTCTTCTCGTACGACGGCACTCAGTAGTTGGTTTGGGGGGGAACCCGGGCGCTCGCGAAGCACGCACCTCCCTCGCCAGACGACACAGTCTGCGTTTCAGAACGCTCACCACTGGAGTGTGCACAGGACACGGGTCACTGTGCTTGCGTTCACCGGAAGGATGACCAAACTTCGTTCCTCCTACGTGCACCATGAAACGCTGCGTGGGCGGAAGGGCCCTGCAGGGACAGTCAAAAGGCCCGTCACTGGCTCTACCTCACGTGTCACCATCCAGCTCTGAACACCCAGGAATCCCACGGCTCGGGCCCCCCAGGGAGCCTTCATCAGATTGGCTGAGTTAGGTTTTTTTACAACTGGAAAATGTGACTTAACCACCTTCTCTCCCCAAACTCCTATTTCTGCTCTGAACGTGATTCTGTTTGGAGCCTGGGTCCATCTCCCACTCACCCAAGATGGAGATCTCAGACAGCACTTCCCCAAGAGCTCCTGTCACCTCTTTCCCGCCACCTTGTTGAGCCCTCGCCTACTTCACCAGCTGTCACGACCTTATTTCACTACTTTGCCAAAAAGCGCCCACATGCTAAAGGTCCTGTACAACGTCCTCAACCTGACATTCAGGAACCCTTGCACCTGCCCACGCTAACGCCAAGCCAGCGGAGTGCCCCCACTGGCGCCCAGCTCCCTCCACTTGCCGAGCTTCATGCCTCTGTGCCTGCTGACCTCGCCCTGCCCCTCCTCCTCTGTGCCACTCTTTCAAGGCCAGCTCCAACGGTGACCGCCCATCTAGACAGTACAGCTCCATCTTCTGAGTGACCATGACACTGACATAAGGTGACAATTCTGACAGCCAACAATGAGGAAAGGGGGTCTGCTTAGGGGATAAATATGTTGGTACCTGTGCTGATCTGGTTTCCCTGGCATTGGCGGCCCGGCACACTGCCCAGGAGATGTGCAGCTCAGCAGAGAAGGCACGGCGATAGTGACATTCAGAGATGGGAGCTCCCGAACCGGGGGGTGGGGATGCCCACGGGATGGGGACTGCCCACGGGATGCGCACTGCCCATGGGTTGGGGACGTCCACGGGATGCGCACTGCCCATGGATTGGGGACGTCCACGGGATGCGCACTGCCCATGGATTGGGGATGTCCACGGGATGCGCACTGCCCATGGATTGGGGACGTCCATGGGATGCGCACTGCCCATGGATTGGGGACGTCCATGGGATGCGCACTGCCCATGGGTTGGGGACGTCCATGGGATGCGCACTGCCCATGGATTGGGGACGTCCATGGGATGCGCACTGCCCATGGATTGGGGACGTCCATGGGATGCGCACTGCCCATGGGTTGGGGACGTCCATGGGATGCGCACTGCCCATGGATTGGGGATGTCCACGGGATGCGCACTGCCCATGGGTTGGGGATGTCCACGGGATGAGCACTGCCCATGGATTGGGGACGTCCACGGGATGCGCACTGCCCATGGGTTGGGGA
>PVJL010021389.1:0-10684 GCA_004026885.1 Lyroderma lyra
CCCACCCCCACCCCCAGGCCTGGAAGAGCAAAACTGAACATTTCAACAAAAGTACAGCTCAGGATCCCAGAAGGTAGGACTTCTGGAAATCCTGTTAAAGTGCCCAGACCTGTTTTAATGCAGAATCTCTGCTAGGTCATCTGTTTACATCAGGGTTCCCTGTGGTTCTCTGATATACTCCCCCTTATCTTCCCAGTATATGTATATTGGGGGGAGGGTTGGTTTGGAAGAAAAAAATTGGAGGAGGAAAGAACTTGTCAACTGCATGGAAGACCTGCTCTCATTTCCTCATTTTTTTTCCCCCCTCCTTCAGCTATGGCTTTCCTGGATGCTAGGCTTCTTGAGTAGATGAACTCCAAGAAGGACTGTCTAGTTCTTGCAATTATAAAACCATGGTTGAGGTAAGTGGGTGTTTCAATGCTAAATTTTGTCATTGTTTTAAGTTATGTGAAGATTTTCTTTTTTTCTGATTTATTTTATTATTAAATATGTTGGGGTGACATTGGTTAGTAAAATTATGTAGGTTTTAAGTGTACAATTCTATAATGCATCCTCTCTGTGTTGCATTGTGTGCTCACCACTCAGAGTCAGCTCTCCTTCGATCACCACATATTTGACACCCTGTCCCCTACTACCCCTTTCCCCGCTTTCCCTCTGGTAACCACTAATCTATTGTCTAGGTCTATGAGTTTTTGTTTCTTTGTCTTGTTCCTTTGCTGCTTTCAGTTTTATGTCCCACATATGAGTGAAGTCATATGGCTTTTGACGTTTTCTGTCGGGTGATGATTTATGTTTTTTATGTTGAAACTTCCTTATATCCCAGACCTGCTCCCCCGTTCCTCCCATCTTTGGAGGGATGCAATCCAGGTCCCTCCTATGTGTCTCAGTCTTCTCAAACCACTGTTCATGTTTCCCTGAAAAATGTCCTGTGTACTCAGTCTTCTGTCTAGGGCAGAGATGGAGCAAAAGTGAAGTCCCTCCAGGGAGCTTTTCCACCTTTTGTTAGGTCTACAATTTGATGGTAAAGGAAGGATACCATTTGACTGCTTATTGTAAAGCTCTAATTTTTGCATAGACCCAAGTCTGTAGATAAAATAGAATTTAGTGTTGACTTGCCTTAGTTTAAGTATGTGGTGAGGCCTTTGTGAGGCCTTTAGCGCTGGGTGAGGAAACAATTGGAGCCTGATTTCAGATCAATAAGGTGTATTTCTGGGAATCCCTGAAAGAGAAAAACTTATAGCAGGGTCCATCTTGTATCTCAAGAGGACATACTGGTTTTAGGTGACATGTATGTGACTCTGCATTAACCTATAACAGTATTCTCTGGCCCAGGAATGAGAATAAGTTGTATAGCGAGGGATGGAAGATGAAGTAGCAAGTAAGAAGACATGGCAGGATGCTTCTGAAATGGCTCCCAGTAATCCCTGACTCCCGGTATTCATAAACTTCTGTAAACTCCTTTTCTTTAAGTGTAGGTTAGATTTAATGACTTGTTGCTAATGAATATGGCAAAAGTGATAGCATTTCACTTTTGAGGTTAGGTTATAAAAGTCTGTAATTTCTTCTTGCTCACACATTCTGGCTCCTATTGCTTACTTGCTCTGATGAAACAAGTTGCCATGTTGTGAGCTCTGGATGATTAATCTCTGGCCAACAGCCAGTGAGAACCAATTGTCTCTTCACATTCATAATTCATGCATTTACCTATCATTAAATTAAACTTTTGCAATAAACAGTGTAATTGGTAATTAACACATCGTGAACAAATACATTTAATTCTCAATACGCATGCATCTTACCAAAAGTAATTGGGGACAAAAATTATTGGGGAATATGAAAATTAGCTTGTGAGACGTGAATGTTCAGCACACTAAGGTCCTCAATCAGTATATTTTGCACAGGAAATGCACCAAGTTTAATATGATGGAAAATATCTGGTATATTAGTTAAAGTGCAGGATAGCTGAGTCTTGTTTTCCCTATGGTTATTTTTAAAATAAAAACCATCTTCAAATTTAATAGGATAAGAGGTTCTATACTGATATTTATCACTATTTATTATGTGTATAGACATATTTTCCTGGATTCTTTATTGCTTATTTTGTGTGTATTGGCCACTCTGGTCCTTTACCTGTTTTTGCTGTTATCTCTAATATGCCCCTTGTCAGTTTGTAAATACTTTTATACTACAAAACATTCATACTGTATCTCTTTGTATTTTTGACATTTCTTTTGGTTATGAGTTTAATTTTAGATTAATGGTTTTTACTAACTATATGGTCAAATTCTTTAAAAATTACCTTCATTTCAAATCTTAAATTTGTCAGATACATATATCTTTCATAGCTCTTTGTTTTTAATATTACTGATGTGCTGATAAATTGCTGTCTGGTATGTAATTTTATATTGATAAAGACAAACTGTAACTTTAAGCATACATAATTAGTTGGGAGGGTCTATAGGAGAAGCTAGGGCTTATGGAAGTTCTCAAACAATGTCATTGCAAGAACACTACATATGGGGATCCTACATATGGAAGAACTCTATGGTTTAAATAAAGTTCTCTGGTTCTCACTCCCCTGCCATTAACTTCCTTTTCCCTTCTATAAATACCCCTCTATCTTGGCACACAGGCCAGAGTATGCATGTTGCTTGCCATGTCTACATATACTGGGCTGCAACCTTACTTTTCCCCAAATTTTTTTGGTGACAAAACACCTAGTTGATATTATTTTTCAGTCAACAATATGTATCTTGATTTGTCAAGGGATGTCTCAGGCTCTAATGTGACCTTTTTAATCAGTGTTTTACATTCTATTATTTATTGAATAATTCCTTTCCCATCATTGTTTCCTATTGCCTGCTTCTGAAATATATATGTAGATATATATATATATATATATATATATATATATATAAAATTATATATTTATAAATATATATGTAAGTATATAGTATGAGCAGAGGCAGAAAAATGACCTAGAATACCACACTATTATGACTATTATTTTAATATCTTTTAATATATGATAGTATTGTCTTTCCAAACAATTTAATATTTGCTTTATATAACTTTTTGTAAAAATTGAAAAAATACAAAGCATAATGAAAACAAATCAAGATCACCTGTATATTCCTATCTTCCAAAGAAAATGTTAAACTGCAAAGATCTGTTTCATTGTATTCCAGTCAGCCTGTATGCTTAAAAATGAAAATTGACATCTTTACAATATTGAGCCTTCTATCATTAAAACTAACTTTGTTTAAGCAAGCATTCCTCTGTGTCTTTTGTTAAATCTTGACCCTTTAGGTAAAGATTTTTCATACCAGGAGTACCAAAAATACATATACACATTTTATGAGATGTTATCTATGTGTTACATGAATACTGATAGTAACCACTTTGAGCACATCTTGTAATTGCAGAAGTCAAATGTGACTTGTATTCATCTTCTGTTATCAGTATATATTATCATAATTTTAATACAGTTTTTTCTTAAAATGTGTTTATATACATATTTTTTGGCACCCTCTGAGGATACAATTTACAGTTGTTGACTTCATAATAAGGAATATTTTGTTACATTATCTACTTGATCATTCCTGGTATATAAGAAAGCTATTTTTGTATGAAGATAGCAACCTTGATGAAACCTTACAATACATTTAATAGTTTTCCAGAAGACTACCTTTTATTTACTAAGTAAATAATCAAGTTGTTTGCAAATAGTAATGGTTATATTTCTTACCTATTTTGACATCCATGAGTTTTCTTCTCCTTTACTGGTATGACTGACACTACCTGGGAGTGCTGGGAGTCTACTGTGCTGGACTGAACAAGGACTGCTAGGTAAGAAGCATGTACTCCTCAGCTTAATTTTTTAAAACAAATTTATTTATTAACTCTTGCTTATGTTACCTCATTTCTGTTGTTTAGTTGTCTTTTTCTTAAATTATAACTTCTAAGAATATATTTAGGAAGGGTTTCTGAAGTGGGTAATTTATTTCACTGACACTTGAATGGAAGTGTCATGGTCTGGAAGTGTAGGTACAAAATTGTTTCCTCTCTGAATTTTAAGATTTACTCCATTCTCTTCTTACATGAGTACAGTTTGTGAAAAAGTATAACAGTAATCTATTTCTTATTCCTATGCAGATAAACTGTTTTTTAAAATCTCTCTTGAAGTGCTCAGTATTTTATCTTTTTATTTGTTAATTTTGGGAAATTTTGCTAAAATATTCCTATGTGTAGGTATTTATATTTTTACTTAAAATTTTCAAAGCCATCATTTTTAGGACTATAATTATTTTTATTTACCATTGAAAAGGAAAAAATAGATTGTGAATTCGACCATGACATGTCACTGATATTAGGATGAATTTCAGTTTCATCTATATTGAAACAGTGTCAGAATTAACAGAATTTTACTAACTTAGCAAGCTTCTCTCAAATTGAAGACTTATATCCCTCTTTATTTTGAGGTAATTTTCACTGATTACTTCAGCATTCTCTCTCCTCAATTCTCTATTGTCTCCTGGGGCTTCTATTAAATGGATTCTGGAACTTTTGTTTCCACCTTTTATGTCAAGTTTTGTTCTACACTCTATACTCAAGTTACATTTGGTTCCCTCTGGGCTGTATAGCAATTTACTCTTCTGAGTTCCTACTTCACAATTCAGTTGTGTGCATTCTGCTTTTCAGTCCATTTACTGAAGTTTGAAAAAACTTTTATTTTGAAATAATTATAGATACATAGAGTGATACCAAGAGAGTACACAGAACTCCTGTGTACAATTCACCCAATTTCTACCACTGGCTGCATCTTAAATAATTATAGTTCAATATCAAAACATAAAATCATCAAAACAGATTAATGTAATCATCACTGCAATCAAGTCAGAACTATTCTACCACCACCAAGATCTCTCTCAGGCTACCTCTTTATAATTACACCTGTCCCCCTCCTACCACATCCCCAATCCCTGAAAACCAGTAATCTGTTTCACATCTAATTTTGTCATTTCAAGGATGTTATATAAATTGAATCAGATAGTATGTGACCTTTTGAGATTTGTTTCCAGAACTCAGCATAATGTTCTTGAGATCTACATAACTTGTTACATGTATCAACAGTTTATTTCTTGTTAATGCTGAGCAGTATTACATGAACTCAGCTGGGACACATTCATTCAGTGACTTCAAGAATCTGTATGATTAGATTGTGTCTGACTGGATAACCTAGGATAATCTCTTTATTTCAAGTTCTTTAACTTAATCCCATGTACAAAGTCCCTTTTGCCTTGTGAAATAACATATTCACAGGTTCTGGGGACTGGGACCTGGACATCTTTGCAGGGGCATTTTTCTGCTTACCTTAAATACCCTTAAAGCCTCTACACTTGGGTCCCCTATTTCTGAGGGATAGTTAGAAATCCACCTCTTACTACTCCAACACTACCTCTCCAACAATCTTGAATCCAACCAGATAAGCATCAGTATCCCCTGCATTCATGTTTATGTCTATCATAAGCAGCCCCAGACTCCCTGGTCATGTCTCTTTCAGAAACTGAATTCCCCTTGACTCATTCCTGTTAAGTCTTGACACTTTCCAGTATGCACTCTGAAATTCGTAATTCATTAACAACAAACGCTTTCTTTTATCTTCAACCACTTCCTTATCACTTCCTTCACCTAACAGGAATCTGGCTGTCCACAAGGACTCTGCCGCCCTTTCAATGTTTTTTTATCCCCCTACAACCTCTTGCCACTGGGTATCCCCGTTGCTCTTATAACTTTGACATTTTTCTCTTTTTCCTCCACAGAAGTTCTAACTTTGAATCTCATGCAATGGGATCATACAGAACACACCACACCTCACTGTTGCTGACAGCTACCCAATATATGATATTTCCCCTTAGTTTTTGAGAACTTGAGCCTATGGTTCACTGCAATACTACGACCCTTCTTTTATTCTTGCAATTTCAGTACCCGCACACTGTGACTTACCTCTTTCCTCACTTCTACGTTTTCCTCTCTCAAGGCTCATTCCCATCAGTATATTAATATTAATAGATTATTTCTCCTCCACCAGCTGCTGTTCCATTTCTCTGCTCATATTTACAGAGAAACTCTTGGAATATATTGTATACATTGTCTCCTATTTCTCTCACCTCGTTTAATCCTTCTCCAATTCAAGTAATGATCACCACAGAAACTACTCTCCATACGTTCACAAGTGACTATGAATGTTATTTACCAAACGTAATGCTCAATTCTTTGTCTCTGCCACCCTACCCCAGTTGCTGCTATATTTACACATACAAAGTAATGCACAGTGACACAGAATTATATACACAGTCATATATAGTCCATTACAATGACATGGTACTCTTGTCACCATCGCACGCGTACACACATACACACCCTACCCCTTCGCTCTAGTGCAATTACCTCCACACTTCGCTCCTATATCAATTTCACACAGCACCCGCTGTTCCCATTGGGATCGCTGACTTGCGCTGACATACAAGAACAACTCCCCACCACTTTCCCTCCCACGCCCTCTTGCTTGCTGGCTAAGTCCCAGACTCGGAAAACGTTAGCCCTTCACTGCCCTTCCCCACGGTTTGGGTCCCCCAAGGGTCATCTGTTAACGTTCCCCTCAAGTCGTGGGTGTTCCGCAGGGGAAGACCCATTACCCGTCCTGTGGCCCTGAAAGGGCCCTACTACGGACTGAATTTTGCCTACGGGCATGTTGGACAATGGGAAACGTAGTCCGCGGCACATTGGGAAACGTAGGCCGCGGCACATTGGGAAACGTAACCCGAAGCACATTGGGAAACGTAGCCCGGAGCACATTGGGAAACGTAGGCCGGAAACTAGGTAGTCTTTCAGATCCCAGATCCCAACTGTCTCAATTCGCAGGCTCTGGGCATGGACCCAACCTGTCGCTCAGCAAAGATTTTTGCCCTCACACCGCTCCCATCTGTGGCCGAGAGTTTAATAGAGTTCCAGGCTGCAAGTAAAACGCAAGCCTCTACTGAGGCCTCCACTGAGATCTTCACTTTGCTCTTCCTCCGCAAACCTTACACTGGAAATAGCACTGAACGCATGGCCTCTGGGAAATGTAGTCCAAAGCCTTAGCAATACAGACATACGTTGGTAATCGACTCCTGAAATTTGGTACTCATCTCATTTTCACGTGAAAATTTTGTGCTCGTTGTTTGGTACTGGTCACGCCTCCTAGAACCAATAACCACGAGTACCGAGGTACCATTTGTACCTGAAGGTAGGGTGCAATTCTTTTCAGGACCCGCTCACCACCTTAGCATCTGACAGGGTATGGCAGAAAGGTCCTGTTAGGCGGTGCTATGCGACCAGCAAATCCTTACCATCTACCCCTGAACCTTGGGCCATCCAGGTGAATACTTCTTCACCAGCTCTGGCTCGCGGGTAGAATGAAGCGGGGGATATGTGTGGCACAACTTGGTGCTCGGGCACACCTCAGTGCCCCGCCACGTTATGGGTTACTGTCTGAGAAACACCATGGAGCTCCTCCTGAAACTTGGGTGTAATAGACCTCACATACGCACGCAAATGCTTACCTTCCATTCTCCAATTACCCGTCAAGTGTTTGGTTCAAACGAATATTCATGGTTATATTAGTATTTTGTAAATGTTAATTTATGTCTGGCTTTTCTTCCCCCTACAATTAACACATGCCAACTTTTTCATTTGCTTCCTTTCTTAAATGCTCAGCATTTAGATATGTATCTAAACTTTTGGACAAAGAAGTACTTTTAAATTTTTTAAAATTCAGGTAATCTTTAAAATTTTTTTAGTTTAATTATTTTTGTGTGTGAAATAGAAAATACCTGAAGAAAAGTGCAAAGAATGTGTAAGTTCAGTGTAACTTCATACAAGTGAAGGAATAGTACATTGTTGGTATCTCAAGCAGAAAGGCCCAGCCCACGTGATCATTTTGATCCCCAGGCTCTAGCTGACAACTGTTATGATCATTAGAGTAATATTTTGGCTTGTCAATTATTATCTATCTTGTATGAAATGTATATAAATGCAGTCAAATTGTATGAATCTTCTATCTTGCTTAGTTGTTAAAACTCCTAACTGGATTAACTAAAAACTCTAAACTAAAAGCTTTGCAGAAGAAAATGTAAGCCCATTCAGGCATAAAAATTATTTTCCTCAATTACTTGTAGCTTCACGTTGTTGTGGGACCCCAAGATCAAGCCTCTCTCCAAGGTCCAATGATTCACTTGGAGAATTCACAGCAAAGCAGTACAAAGCAAGATCAGCAAATAAAAAGGGTGCTTAAGGCAAAATCCAGGGAAAACCAGGCACCTATTTTCAGGGATCCTTTCCCAATGAAGATACCTAGGGCAGTCATCCCCCCAGCAATGAGTTGTGGCAAAACGTGTGAAATGTTGCCAACCAGGGAAACTCATTAGAGACTCAGTACCTAGAGTTTTTATTGGAGGCTGGTCACATAGGCAGCATCTGCATTGCCCATACCAGAATTGCAGTCTCCCAGAAGGAAAGCAGGTGTTTAGCATAAACTATGTATATTGTTTGCACAAAGAGTTTGGTCATATGAGTCTCTCTTATCAGTTATAATAGTGGGAACCCTCCCAATATCTAAGTTCTACATGCAAGCCAAGAGCCAACCTTGCAAGTAGGCCTTTCGAAGAATAAAAAGTTTCAGGTCTGCTATGTTAACTTTTCCCTGCATGCTGCTGTCCTAAACAAAATGTCTGGTTTTCAACAATAAAATTTACAAAGCATATGAAAAATCAAGACACTTTCAAGACACAAAGCAATGACCAGAACAGACTCAAGCGTTCTTAGCTGCCTTTTGCATAACTTCCACCTCTGCCTCTGTATTCACATGACCTTCTCCTCTTTTATGTCTTTTTATCTCTGTCTATTATATGGACAGTTGTCATTGGATTTAGGGCACACTCAAGTAATCCAGGATGATCTCACTTAGAGATCCATAACTTAATTGCATCTGCAATGATTCTTTTTCCAAGTAAGGTTACATTCACAGGTCTTGGGGGTTAGGACATTGACATATCTCTGGAATGCCACCATTCAACCCACTACAAGCTATTATTATGTTTAGTTTTACCCCACTAGATTTTCTTCAAATTCTTATCCTGTCTCACTGCTATAAATAATGTCTAGGTACTGATGAAACACAAATGGTTCTCTTTAGCATGGAATATCTCAGTAGTTTGGCAGAGCAAAACTCTTGATATACCTCTTGCTCATTCCAGTTTTTATCTTAGAAAATGACAATTCTGATCTTCTAGTTTCTCAAGTTGAAATACTTGAGTCAGCTTAAGTTTCTCTTTCTCTTATTTCTCACATCAAATATATTACCTGATCTTTTCATCTCTATCTTCAAAATATGGCTATAGAATCCAACTATTTGTCATCACTACCACTGCCATCTCCCTAGACCAAGTCATCATCATCTCTAACCTGGATTATTCCAACAGCCCGTTAGCTAGTTTCCTTCCTTCCTTCTTTGTCCCCTTATGCCTTCCTCTTATACTCAGCACTGCAAGTGATCTTTTTTTAAATGTAAGTCATCATGACACTCCTCTGTTCAAAACCCATGATTACTATCACATCTCACTGAGAATAATAAACTTCTTACAATGCTCTTCAAGGATTTTCATACTCTCTCCCTTCTTTATCTCTTTCATCTCATCTATTGCTCTCCACTTTCTCACACTAGTCTACTTGCTGCTCCTTGAATATAACAATCTTGTACCCAAGTCACAGCACTTGTGTTTTCTCTGCTTAAAATGCTCTTTATCCAAATATTTTCAAATGTTACTGCTTCCTTTTGTTTTTGCTCAAATATTTTCTTCTTAATAGGGGGTTTCCTAACCAATCTACTTAAAATTGCAACTCCATTGACACTCACTATCCCATTTTCAAGCTTCGTTTTTCTCTACAGATCTCAACATTTATCTGGAATACTATATATTTCATTTATACATTCACTGGCCACTTTTCCCAACTAGAATGTAAACTCCTTTAGGACAGGAAATTATGGCCATTTTATTCACTGATGCTTTCCTAATGTATAGAATGACACTGGGCACAGATAAAGGGTTCAATAATTATGAAATACAGTGTTTTACAGGAACAGGATAAGGTACTTTCATAAATTTTTAGGTGGGAATAAAAAGTGATTCATATTCTATCTGCAAAAACTTACACACAACACTGACCCAATACTTTTTTTTATTTTTATTTTTATTGGGGTGACATCTGTTAGCAAGGATTACATAGGTTTCAGGCATACAATTCTACAGTGCATTGTCAACTTGATGTATAATCAGTTCACCACCTAACGTGACTTCTCTTTCCATCACCTTATATTTAGCTTCCCCCCTCCTCTCCCACCCCCTCCCCTTTCTCCCCTCCCTAACCCACTCGTCCCCAAATAATCATTAAACTATTGATTGTGTCCATGGGTTATTTGTTTCTTCATTTCTTTTTTTCTTTGCTTTCAGTTTTATATTCCGCATATGAGTGAAGTCATACAGTTCTTTGTTTTTTCTGTCTGGCTTATTTCACTAAGCATGATGATCTCCAGGTCCATCCATTTTGTCGCAAATGGCAATATTTCATCTTTTCTTACAGCTGA
>PVJL010021390.1:0-10666 GCA_004026885.1 Lyroderma lyra
CTGACATCCACTGCTTTGGCTTCGCAGACGAACTCATGTGATCAGAATTTAAGTCTTTGCCTTGAACTCATCGAACAAGTTGCCAAAGTGCAGGGACAACTCTTTGGAATCCTCACTGCAACAGCCCAAGAAGGTGAGAATGGCCTGTGCTTTCCCATCCAGCTCTCCCTGCTTTTCTTTGTGCTCTCTGAGTTGGTGCAATTGGATTTCTGTGACCGACCTGATCCGTGGATTCTTTTAGGAGGACCTTATGACGGTGTGGAAGTAATCAAATCACGCCTTTTGCCTTGGCTGGAGGCCTCCTTTACTGCTGCTTCCCTGGGAAAACCTGTTGACGGAAATGTCCCCTTTCCACAGGTAAGGATGCTAAAGGATTCCCCTTGACTTTCAGCAGGCTCTGGGAACTCAAATATATGGGAGGTATGTAAGATATGGTTCCTCAACCCTACTTAGGGAATTGGGACGTAGGTATAAAAGTCAAGTTTCTGTTTACAGGAGTATGGGGCATAATGGATTGAGTTTTCTCTTAGGACAGACCTGCATTCAAATCACAGCTTTGCCTACTTGCTAGTGGTGTGACTTCAGGCACATCAATGAGCCTCTGCTTCCTCTGCTATAAAAAGAGCCTGGCGATGATCTACATCTGAGACATTGGTTAGCCCACACTAGACATTAATTAGTAACTTTTCGATGACAAATCAGTCATCCAGATAGTTAGGGTACCACTGGTACTCACAAGAGAAAGAGACCATGAGATGGGAGAAAGCTCAATATTCTAAAAGAGTAAAATAAAATTAATTAGAGCCTTCCAAGATAAGAAAGCTCAGTTCTTGTAGACTGACAAAGGTCATCATAATTTGTAGTTATATTGGTGGTTTCCGTGGGACAGTGTCAGTGTTTTAACAGTTGAAGACCAGACTGGAAAGAGAACATTTACCTTGCTTAAGGCATTGGCATCATTATGGCTGGTAAGCAAAACATTAGTAACCTTGATTTTAAATGTTTATATGGATTTACATAAATTTATTTATAAAATCAAAACATGTTGAGTAGACTATTATAAGCAACAAGTCCTTATGAGATAGTGGCTGAAGGATTTCTGTTTCGAGATCACTGGACAGAATTCTAGTCCCTTTTCTATGGTCCTGAGTAGGCTATCTAACCTTTTATGTCATAGTTTCCTCCTTTGCTGAAAGGAGACAATACTTTTCCTGGCCTAATAGGGTTATTGTGAGAATTAAAGCGATGAGCATATGAAACAACTTACATTTGGTAAGTATTCTACAGATGTCAGTTGTCTTTCAGCAGATTTTTTCCCCTGGGGATTTTGATACATTTCTTAGATTTTTACCCCCTATGTGTGTTATTATGGGTAGAGAGATATAGGATGGTATTTCAATGTCTTTTTAAAAAATTGAGGTATGGAGAGATCCAATATGATGGAGTAGGTAAACACTGTGCCTGCTTTGTTCCATGAACACATTAAAATTACAACTAAATTATTGAACAACCAATATGGAGAACCATCTGAAGTCTAGCTGAGCAGAAGCTTTATAACTAAGGGTACAAGAAAGAGGAGGCCATGGTGAGACTGGTGGGAGGGGCACAGATGCAAAAGGAGCCAAACCTCCAGTAGTGGTAGAGAATCAGGAGGAATATCTCAGCCGTGGAAGTTACCCTCAGATGAGCAAGGGACCCCAGCCCCATACCAGGCTGCCTAGCCTGGAGCACTAGTACTGAGAAGAGGAGCCTCACAACACCTGACTGGGAAAAATAGTGGGGACTCTGACTGTCCAGTTGGGATGGAAGGCTCCAGGAAACCCAGATATTCTCTTAAAGTGACCGTGCAGACTCAGTCACTCTCAGATACTCACCCTGGGCCCTGCCAGAAAGAGGATGACTTGGGGCTTTGGAGGAATATGGAGGCAGACTGAGGTGTGTGGTTTTGGACTGAGGGCTGGAGGACAACTACTATTTTTCCTGGTGCACCCTCCTCCCATGCAGCCAGCTGGTGGGTGCCATTTTTCCTGTATTGTGCCCATTTCCTTGCGGCCAATTCTGAACCTGATTGCTCTGTTGAGATTTACTTGCTCCACCCTGCTGACTCATTGGGACCCCACCTCACCCAACTCTACCAATGCCAGAGGCACTTTTCTCTGGTGAGCAGCCAGCCCCACCAACATTACAGTCTTCCTTAGAAAACTATTTTAAGTCCGCATGTCCCAGGCAGGCAGTGACAGGCATTGGTATCCTCTAAGACTTTTGCTGAGTAGCTCTAGGTGCAGCACTGGCATCAAATCAGAATCTACAGGAGCACCCAGTGCAGGCGACTGGGGAGACAGTGCCACAGCCCCACCACATAAAGCTATCCAGCAATACTGGGAGATATAGCATATCTACCTAATAAATAGAAACACATACAGACAGGTATCCATTAGGGACAATGACAAAAATATGTTGCAAATAAAAGAACAGCAGAAAATTCCAGAAGAAGAACTAAATAAGAGGGAGGCAAGCAATCTATCAGAGAGCTCAACATGATGATTTTAAGGATGCTCAAGGAACTTAGTGAAAACTTCAACAAAGAGATACCAAGCATAAAGGATACAGAAACCATAAAAAAGGACCAGTGAGAAATGAAGAATACTATAACTGAACTCCAAAATGCAATAGAAGGAATCACCTGCAGGCTAGATGGAGCAGAGGATCAAATCAGCGAATTGGAAGACAAGGTAGCGGAAAACATCCAGTCAGAGCAGCAAAAAGAAAAAAGAATCCAAAACAATGGGGATAGTTTAAGGGGCCTCTGGAACAACATTTGCATCATAGGAGTACCAGAATGAGAAGAGAGAAAGCAAGGAATTGAAAACCTATTTGAAGAAATAATGACTAAAAACTTCCCTAACCTGGTGAAGGAAAGAGACATAACAAGCCTGAGAAGTACAGAGAGCCCAAATAAGATAAACCCAAATAGGCCCACATTAAGACACATTATAATTAAAATAGCAAAGGTTAAAGACAAAGAGAGAATACTAAAAGTAGCAAGAGAAACGCAACTAGGTACTCATAAGGGAGCTCCCATAAGACCGTCAGTGATTTCTTAGCAGAAACTTTGCAGGCCAGAAGGGAGTGACAGAAAATATTCAGTGTGATCAAAAGCAAGGATTTTCAACCAAGATTACTCTACCCAGAAAGGCTATCATTCACAATAGAAGGACAAATAAAGAGCTTCCCAGACAAGAAGAAGCTAAAGGAGTTCATTACCACTAAACTAATATTACAAGGAATGTTAAAGTACCTGCTTTAAGATGGGGAGGGGGAGGAAGCAAAAATATTAACAATAAAATGGCAATAGCTACATATCAACAATTACCTTCAATTTAAATGATTAAAAACTCCAATCAAAAGACATGAAGGGTATTGCAGTGAGTAGGGTGTCAAACAGAGGAAGGCAAATGCAAGTTGACTTTGCTTACAGGTAAAATCCAAAGAAAAAAATAAACAAGTGTAACAGGAACAGATTTGTAGATATAGAAAACATTTGGTTTGTTGCCAGAAGAAGGAAGGTTGGGGGAGGGGGTGAAATAGGGGAAGAGATTGGGGAGTTCAGTTTGGTGGTTACAAAGTAATATTTAAGGGGATATAGGGTATAACATGGGAATATAGTCAATAATGTTCCAGTAACTATGGGTGGCATTAGATGGGTACTAGATTTGTTGGGGTGATGGGAGAAGGGTGGGAAAAGTAGGTGAAAAAGGGAAAGAAATCAGGAAGTACAAATTCATAGTCACAAAATAGTCACAGGGATGCCTGGCATATCATCAGTAACATTGTAATAACTATATATGGTGTCAGATGGGAACCAGATGTATTGGAATAAGGATTTTTAAAGTTATATAAGTGACTTAATGCTATACTGTACACCTGAAATTAATATAATACTGTATATCAAATGTAATTGAAAAATAAAATTGAGGAAAACATTGAGGTATAATTTACCTACAGTGAAATCCATAGGTTGATGAACTTTGACAAATGCATATATCCATGTACTTCACACCCCTATTAAGATATAAAACGTTTCCATCACTCCAGAACATTCTTGTGCCACTTCCCAGCCACCTCCTTCTATTCCCAGGGAAACCACTCTTCTAATTTTATGCCTGCAGTAAACTTCATGTAAATGGAACCATATATTATTTGCTTGATTTCTTTTGCTGAGCATAATGTTTTTGCAAGTTATCTTGTTTTATATATTTGAACCATTTTTTGATGTGTGTATCATTGCAGGTCACATTTAATAAGGAGAAACAGAAAGAGTTTGCTGTTCCAGATTGGGCTATACAACGATTAGACTCTGATTTGAACTCAACTCGTAATCAGCTCAGCCAGGTTCAAGACGAGTAAGAGGGATGCAAGTTATCTTTTTCCCAAAAGAATTGTTTGTTGTTCATTTCATTTTTAAGTTTGAAAGGAGAATAATGGCTCATGTAAAATGGAGACATTTGCTAATAAGTAATGTGTGTGGGTATGTGCGTTGGGAGTCAGTGTCTTTGAATCTGGGGACAGATTTTCTGTATTATGTTATGATCCTTAAGACCCTGGTCCCCTTGGCTCCATTCCTGGAACTCCTTCTTCTCTATCAGCCATATTTATAAGCAGAGGAATATTGTTACATGAAAATCTATTCAGATGCAAAGAGGAAGGGCTAAGGAGGGTGTAAAATCAGGTTAAGAGAAAAATTAAGGGAAAGAACAAAAGCAGGGAGTTCCCTGATGGTGTAGTGGCTTAAGGCTTCGACGCTGGCACTGTCAGCGCTGCGGCCTGGGTTCAATTCCCAGCCAGGGAGCTACCCACATACCAAAAAGCAAAAAAAGAAAAAAAAAAGATTCTCTTTAAAAAAAAAATAGAACAAAAGCAAGATGAAGCAGGCTGCATTTATCTGTCAGTTGTATTCATTTGTGGGGTGGAACTGACAGATTAGACTCTAAACAGAATGAGCAATTCAAGATATTGGAATAACTATTACATATAAAAATTTGTTATTTAAATTGAGCAATGCCAGGCAACAACAGGTATCAGATGCAAGCTATGTGCAAAGCCAAGGTAATAAGTTTAAGGAATCACTGCAAAGAAAACCACAAACTCTGGCTTGTATTTTAGGAAGCTAAACGTGTAAGAAAGTGCATTCAGTGTACCTAATGAAATACCAGGTGTTTCTCCTATCGCAACATCACTCCATTGCTGACATGTATGGGACAGCAAGGAACTCCTTTTTAACCAGTTAAGGTTAGTGTCAGAATAGAGTGTGGCATATTCCGCCTTGTTCTCTAAGGAGATTTCCTTCTACAGAAAACATCTCTACCTATTTAGTTTTGCCTGATCAGAAAATACAAATTTCTTTCTCAGAATACATACAACAAATTAAAGTATCAAAATGAAAATCACCTGTTATCTCATCCCTGTTAATATTCTGGTGTATTTTACTCTAGACATTTTTCTTTGTGTGTGTTTGCATGCACACACATAGTTACCGCCACACACCCCTATTCATTTTTTAAATTGGAACCATCATCAATGAGCAGTTTTATAGCTGCAGCAAAGTTTGCAAATGTAATGTACAAAAAGCATAATTCTCTAAATTTCTACAACTTACTTTAACTAATAGCGGCTGATTTGGAGTGGAGTGAGGAAGATCCTTAAATTTGCCACTTCTTTTCTGGTTTATTGTAGTCCCTTTTGTGTAAATATTCAGTTATTTCCAAATTCAACCTTCTATTAGGGGTTGTGTTTTCCTTCTCAAGGGATCTCATTGCCCTCCTCCTTCATTAGACTGGCATTTAGGGGTGGAGGGGTGCTCACATGCCCTCCTGGTGCTGGAGGAGAGGGGGTTTTGGTCTTGCACTGCCCGCTAGGTGCACGCTGGCCTCTGCTACACCTGTGCACTAGTGTCTTGTGCTGATGGGTGCTGAGTTATGGCTTGTCTGGTTAGGTCTTCTGGGGCATTTGCTAGCCATTGCTGCTAATGACCAGGTCCCTTCATTGGCCTTTAGTAGTGATGCAGGGCTTGGAGGTTTTGCTGGTTCTTGACACCTATCAGCACCAATAGGAGCTAGGAATTCCTACCTCCATCTCTGTCACTATGGCTCTGTAGTTACCTATGAGGGGCACTATGGACCACGAAACTATGACTGCATGCATTTTTTTTGAACTTGTTATTTGGAAATTATTTCAAATACAGAAAATTTGCAAGGATAGTACTAAGAACATCCATATACCCTTTCATATACCTTTGGCCCTATTTGCTTTATTATTTGTGTGTGTATTCTATATATCATCTATGTATCTATTTATCTATCATCTATCTATCTATCATCTACCTACTTACCTATTTACCATTCACCTGTCACGTGACCTCCACCTGCCATTTGAAAATTGCGTACAGGAAGGTGCTTATTGCTTTCCCCCAAATTACCCAGTTTTGTTTTGTTTTGAACCCAAATATGAATCATACACTATTTTTATCTAAGGAATCACAAATGATGGTGACTGTTCTCGACATTATATGGTAGCCAGCTCTCGCCTCTCTCTCTTACTCTTCCCACCTGTTAAGGAATGAATAGGTCACCCAAGGAGGTGCCCATGTCCAACCTTGTGAAGTCCAGTTTGGTTGTGACTCAGTTCCAAAGAGACAAATTCCTATACAGTGCTGAATGGGGACAGTTCTGCCTGGGTTTAACAAACCCTAGAGAAAGGGAGACTATTATGTCTGGGCTCTGGTTAGGAGTCTCACTTTTTCTCATTCCCTATACTCAATCTGTTAGAATATCCACTTGAATTTGCCCCCGGAGCCTCTCCCACATTAGTCCCTTTTTCTCTATTCTAACTGCCATTGCCCAGACACCTCTAGCCTCAACCCATTGCTTTCCAGCTGGCTTCCCTGCTTCCTTTCTTGCTTTACTGCAATCCATTTTCCACATAGCAAATATGGATATTTTGCATTGTATCAAGTCATTCCCCTGCTTACAAGCTGCTATTAATGCCCTTTTAGGCTTAGAAAAAAATTCTGAACTCCTTCCTAGGGCTCTCACCACCTTACATAGTCTGGCTCTACCTCTCACTCCACCCTGTCTCTTTTCAAGCTCCCCTCACCTACTCTACTGTCTACTTCTTCACCTTGAGGTCTTTGCCTGTGCTCCTTCAGAAAAAGGAAGCCTTCTGCTGGCTCTTTGCATGGCTGGCTGTTTATTATCCTTCAGATCTCAGTTTAAATATGACTTTCACAGAGTCTGTGACCATTATACATCAAAAGGACTTTCCTCTTCCCCTCTTTTAATACTTTTTCAAATGATCTAAGAATAGCATTTACTCTAATTTGCACCTTTACAAAATGTTTGATTATTTATGATCCACTGGACTGGAAGCTCCAAAGGGTTACTATCTTGTATTGCTGTTTTGACACTGTCATATCCCCAGCACCCAGCATCATGCCTAGCATGTAGTAAATTCTCAATAATTTGTTCAATGAATGAATAAATCTGTAACAAATTTAAATAAATATTCACCTGCTTAAAAAAATTCTTGGCACATGAAGTACCTCCCTTCTCTCTGTATGTCATCCAAGGGCACCAAATCAGCATGTATGTTTGCTTACATGTATATGTCTTGAGAGGAAAACAACTACTTGATTCCTGTTCATATTCTCCTTCTTTTCTTAATCTATTATCTTCTTTTAATTTTCTACAGTTTTCTCTTGATGAAGGTGTTAATTTTTCCACATATACTTTTTAAAACCTGCAACGTATTCACAGTTGAATTAGATCACAGCAGTGTCCTTCCAACCTCCAGGAGGCTTATTGTGAAGTTATTGCTACAATGACTTTGTTTTAGACCAAGAGCATCCAACCTTTTGGCTTCCCTGGGCCACATCAGAAAAAGAATCGTCTTAGGCCACACGTAAAATACACTAATAATAGCTGATGAGGTACAAGAAAAATAGTCACACACAAAAAATCTTATAACATTTTAAGAAAGTTTGTGAATTTTTGTTTGGCCGCATTCAAAGCCATCCTGGGCTGCATGCCACCCGCAGGCTGCAGATTGGCAAGCTTGTTTTAGACTTCAGACATTTTGTTCATTCATTTATTTTCAGGTTTTTAAAAAATACTAGGTGACAGGTTCTAAGTGGTAAGGATTAAGAGATGAATAAAATAAAATCTTTGCCCTTAGGTGCTTCACAGTGTGTTTGTAATGAGATTATAAATGTGAAAACTGCGTGTTGGACGAGCTTAGGAGAAGGGAGACAAACTTTGCCTGAGAGGGTCAAGGGTGGCACGTGGAATGGAAGCATGAGGAAGACTGGTGTGAGTTTAGGTAGCGGTTACGCTCTCTTAGCCTCAGGACTACTGTGATGAAAGAGCCTGGATGTTCTAAGGAAGTAGGGTCAGTGGAATCAAGAACCCTCTCCAACCCATGATCTCTCACTGCACGAGAACAACTTAATTGAGAACCATTGCTCTTCATGCAATGTCATCCATCACACTCCTGTATCCTTTTATATTTAGATAGACTTAAAAGAAATAATATGATTTATTATGATATACCTACAATAGGGAGAGTTCTTAAAAATAACACCAACAGAGTTAGGTGGAAAAGGCAGGAAACTCACATTTAGTAAGTTGTGGAGGTCAGAGGTGGGAAAGCAGGAAGTACTTGGTAGTTAAGTGTAATTGTGCAGGACTTTCTCTATAGATGGGCAATAAATATTTTTACATTTAGGAAATCTGGGAAAATTAAGTCAAATGCAGCTCTACCCATGCAAAGTAATCAGAATAAGGAGCAGTGTATTGCAGAAAAATGAAGATTTTTTTAAAGCAAGGCGACCTGGGGATTTGATGCAGTTAGAGCAGATGAATTAGGAAACTAATTCATCTGCAAGAGCAATTGAACTAGTTTCTTTGTTCTTTACATTTTAATATTAATAATTATTACACAGTCTTTCAGGGCTAGTAGCTTTGTAATTTCTTTGTGTTTGACATTGAGAAAAGATGCTGGCATATTTTTGCATACAAGTGTCCCATTATATTTGCAGTATCATCTGATCGAATGCAGATGTCTTATAATTTGATCTTGTTTATGTTGAATTTATATCACTTGCCAAAAGTTCCCAAGAGAACCTATGCCTTGATTTAGAAAGTCTGCCAATTTTGGAAAATCTGTCTTTAGTTACTGATTTCTCTTACAGTCTGGCTGAACCTGAAAAGACTCTTGAAACCGAGAACAGATCGACCATATCCCTTTTGGCTGGAGAGGAGGAAATAAATCAGCTAAAAAAGCAGTAAGAAAAAGACATGACAGGATTACTGCAGCCTGCTGCTTACTCTTTGACTTTAGCTTTTTTGGTGTCTATCAAAATATGAAAGAATCTGTTCACAATCAAAGAGGAAAGGCAGCAGTATTTTTATTAGTGTTTTATATTTTTTCTTCCTACAAAAACGTTACCAATCTACTAGAGAAAAATTTCAAAGTGTAATATAGTATAAAGGAAACTAAAAACCCTCTGATGATTCCAGGACCGGTTACTGTTACCACTTGACATTTCTTCCAATTCATACATTAAAAATAGTTAATAAGTTCACAATTTTGGATCCCACTTTTTCACTTAATACTATTTTTCTTTATACTAAAAAAAAAAATTGCTGCAGAACTTAGTTTTGAATAGATGTTTCATGTTCCTTCATTTGGGTGATTTCCCTAATATTGACTATTTTGTTACCAATTTTCAACACTGGAAATAATATTTTGATGGTTTTTGTGGTAAATCTTAGTTTATATTTCAGATTATTCTCTAAAGGTAAATTTCTAGAAGGGGAAATAAACACTGATCCTTTAAGTTTACACCTTCCTTGATCTTAATTTTGATTTTCCCCCCAGAAAGACCAAGTGGAAATTGTATTAATATTAAAATACATGTATGTAAATATAGGTATATATGAATGCCTTTCTGTTGCCTTCACACATGTTCCAGTTGTTCAGATTTCTTCAGGAACCATATTTGTTTTCCACAACTGTCTCCCCCTCATCATTTTAATCTTTTGTTTGTATTTAATAGACCTTCTCAAATACATTGATCACTATTTAGTGATTTCCAATAGGACCTTTTCTGTTCTTTACTGTTTGTAGTGCAGCTTTTAATTCTACTATTGCATTTTTAGCTTCTTACATCCTTTTCATTCTTATCCCTTACCTTTTTCATCTTAATCCATTGCCATTTTGCTCACAGCATGTCCTCCTCTTAGGGGTTTTGCTCCTGTTTCATGATGGCCATGCCTCAGTATCTTTATAAGGATGCCAATTTTATTTCTAAAGTTTTGCTTATTTCTGTAAAAATTTATTTTTCATATGTCCCCACTTACACCTAGGACTGTGAATGTTATTCAATTTCCATTGCAGTTTTCCCTCATATTCCATCTGTTCAGAGAATGGAATAGCTAGTGAGGATAGCAGATTATATTTTTGCCCAGGTTGTGGACTAGGTTTTGGAGGTCAGAAGTTTCCAGAGTTTTATGCAGTTAAGGTCAGTCCAATATAGAACGGTGTAACGATAGGCGCACTCTGCTTTTGCTAGAGGATCTGCATGCCTGCCTATCTTTTCGTTAAGAGACTT
>PVJL010021391.1:0-10664 GCA_004026885.1 Lyroderma lyra
TTTTTTCCCTGGCTGCCTTGAGAATTGTCTCTTTGTCTTTAGTTTTGGACATCTTTAGTACCATGTGTCTTGGAGAAGATCTGTTGGGGTCCAGGTATCTGGGGGACCTGTTTTCTTCTTGAACTTGGGGTTCCAGATCTTTCCATAGGTTTGGAAAGTTCTCATCTACGATTTGTTTGAGTATGCTCTCTGTAGTTTGCTCTGCCCCCTCTTCTATTCCTATTATCCTGATGTTGTTTTGTCTCATGGAGTCGAATATTTCTTGCAGAGTTCTTTCAATCCTTTTGGTTCTATATTCCCTCTCTTCCACTTTCTGAGCTCTTTCCATGTTCTGGTCTTCAATATCACTAATTTTTTCCTCCATCTGGTTGGTCCTGTTTCCTATGGCAGTTATTTCATTTCTCACTTCTTTTATGGTATTATTTATTTCTCGTATTTCCATCTCAATCTTTCTTATGTTTTGAATTTCTTTGTTAAATTGTTATTTTTGTTCACAGAGTTCCTTTTTTATGTCGTTTATATCTTTTTTTATATTTATCTCAGCTATGGTGTTCTGCCAATAGGTTTTCATTTCTCTCACAGCCTTTAGAATGGCTGCTTTAAATTCTCCATCACTTAAATGAGACTCTTCCAGGTGTAACAGGCTATCTTCTGGGTAAATTTCATGTTCTTTCTGAGGAGTTTTAGTTTTTAAGGAATTTATCCTGTCCACTGGGTTCCTCCCCTCTGACATGAGGGCTTTATGTTCAGTGCCCAGATTATTGCTTTTGTGGTGTCTTGCTGTAGGGCAGACACTAGGTGCCTTTGGGGGTCAAGTTTTGTGGGAGAGGGGGATGTTTTTTTCTTGTTTCTGATCTCCTACTGCATTTGGAGGCTATGCGCATATATCCTGGGGAGAGGCCAACAAAAGGCTTTCCAAAGGTAGCTCTGCCTTCTGCCCTTTGCTGGGGAAGCTGTTTGAAGGCTTTTTTTTTTTTTCTAGCTAGGGTGAATGCTATCAAATCAGTCTTTCTTCCCAGCCCTGATTCAGTACCTGGCTGTCTAAAAGCTCACACTGCTTTCAGAACCCTTTTGTGCACGAGGAAGTGCACGATCCATAAGTCCAAAGCTGTGGGCCTGGCCTGAGACAGCAGGGTCGCCTTTCCAGCGGACTGGGAACAGGAACTGCAGCCCTGTGTAGTTCTCCAGGGGGTTTAGAGCTGGGGTGTCATCTTTGCATTTCAGAGTCCTCGCTCAGCCCTTCTACCATTCAAAAGTTCCAGAGACTGGCTCCCAAACTCCTTCCGTCCCCAGCTCCCCAGTCTCTCTCCCCTCCCCCAAACTACGCAGCTCTGAATAGTCAGCAGGGATCGCGTCCCACGTGGTCCGTCTCTGCTCCCTTCCCTCTCCCCGACTCGCCCTCTTCTCGCCAGCCTTCAGGTGTTTACTTACGATTTGTGGATTTCTCAACAGCCGGTTTGTCACTCAGGGTCCTCTTTCTTGGCTCCTGGATGGCCATTCAATTGTGTTTTCTGGGAGAGGCTTTAGGGACCTCCTCTCCAGTCACCATCTTGTCTTGTCCCTTGCTTGTTTCTTGAGGTTGGACTATATTGCAATGAATTTTCCTCTTAGAACTGCTTCAACCCATAGATTTTGGGTCATTGTATTTTAATTTCCATTTGTCTCAACAAACCTTTTGATTCCTTCCTTGATCTTGTTAATCCATTCATTGTTTAATAGCATGTTATTTAACTTCCATGTGTTTGTGTGTTTTTGAGTTTTTCTCTTGTAATTAATTTCTGATTTCATACCATTCTGATTGGAGAAAATGCTTGATCTGATTTCAACCTTCTTAAATTTATTGAGACTTGTTTTGAAGCCTAACATGTGGCCTATCCTTGAAAATGTTCCATGTGTTCTTGAAAAGAACATATATTCTGCCACTTTGGGGTGAAATGTTCTAAACATATTAATTAAATTCATGAAGATGAATTAAATGTGTCATTTAAGGCCACTGTTTTCTTGTTGATTTTCTGCCTGAATGATTTATCCATTGATGCCAATGGGTCATTATAGTCCCCTACAATTACTGTACTGCTGTCAATCTCTGCCTTTATGTTCATCAATATTTGCCTTATATATTTAGGTGCTCATACTTTGGGTGCATAAATGTTTACAAGGTTTATATACTCTTGTATTAATGCCTTTATCATTATGAAATGTCTATCTCTCGTTACAACCTGTGTTTTAATATCTATTTTGTCTCACATAAATATTGCTACCCCATCTTTTTCCATTTCGATTTGCATGAAATATCTTTTTCCATCCCTTTACTTTCAACCTATGTGTGTCTTTCAGTCTGAAGTGGGTCTCTTGTAGACAGCATATGTATGGACCTTGTTTTCTTATCCATTTAGCTACCCTATGTCTTTGGATTGAAGCATTTAATACATTTAGATTTACAGTGATTATTGATAGGTATATAGTTATTGCCATTTTATTATTTATATTTTTATCTTAATTTTTCTTCTTTGTGAAGAAGCCTCTTTAAAATTTCTTGTAATACCAGTTTGGTGGTGATGAACTCCTTTAGCTTTTTCTTGCCTGGGAAGCTCTTCATATCTCCTTTGCTTCTAAATGATAGCCTTGCTGGCTAGAGTAGTCTTGGTTATAGATACTTACTTTGCAGCACATTGAATATTTTGTGCCAGTTCTTTCTGGCTTGCAAAGTTGCTGTTGAGAAATCAATTGACAGTCTTATGGGAGCTCCCTTGTAAATAACTAACTGCTTTTCTCTTGCTGCTGTCATGATTCTTTCATTGTCTTTAACCTTTGGCATTTTAATTATGATATGTCTTAGTGTAGTTATCTTTGGATTCATTTTGTTTGGGACTCTCAGTCCTTCCTGGGCTTGTATGTCTATTTCCTTCACCAGGTTAAGGAAGTTTTCAGTCATTATTTCTTCAAGTAGATTTTCAAACTCTTGCTCTCTCTTTCTTCTCTTTCTGGTAACCCTATGATGCGAATGTGGTCATGCTTGATGTTGTTCCAGAGATCCCTTAAATTTCATTTTTTTAAATTATTATTCCTTTTTACTCTTCCAATTGTGTGTTTTCCACTACCTTATCTTTAGAATCACTGATTCAGTTCTCTGCTTTGTCTAATCTGTCATTGATTCCTTCTAGTGTATTCTTCATTTTAGTTATTGTATTTTTCATTTCTGACTGTTTTTTTATGATTTGTATGTCCTTTTTTATGTTTCCTATCTCTTTGTTGAAGTTCTCACTGAGTTAATCTATTCTTCCCCTAAGTTCATTGAACATCCTTATAACTAATGTTTTGAACTCTTTGTCTGGTAGATTGCTTGCCTCTACTTCACTTAGTCCTTTTCCTGGAGTTTTCTCTTCTTCTTTTACTTGGGACATGTTTCTTTGTCTCTTCATTTTGGCTGCCTCTTTGTCTTTGTTTTCATATTTAGGTAGATCTGCTATGTCTTCCAGTCTTGGCAGCATGGCCTTATGTAGAAGCTGTCCTGCAGGACCCAGCAGTGCAATCTCCTGGGTTATCTGAGCTAGGTGCTTCAGGAGTGTCTCTTGTGTAGGTTGAGTGTACCTTCTTGTTGTAATTAAGTCTTGATTGCTATTGGCGCATCAGTATAAGGGGTTAAACTTCAGGTTATGAATATTAGCCATGGTCACAAGGGATGAGCTGTTGTGTGGAGGCTGACCCCACAGAGTGGGATCAACCCCAGTGGGGCTCTGGAGATCATCCTTTGTGTGCCCTTAGTGGAGATAATCAGGTGGTGCTCTATTGTGGTCTGAAGTTGGCCACTAGGTGCATTAGTTCTGGGGCCTCTTAGGAACAAATCCAGTGCAGGCCCAGGTCAGCTACTTCTTGTGCCTAACCTGAGACCACTTGGTAGGAGTTACAAAGTGATCACAGTTGGTAGCTCCCTGTGCTGGGCCCAGAGGCACATGGTAGATGCACATGGTAGAGGCCATACTGTGTTGAGGCTGGATACCATCAGTGCAGGGTCTGGAGCTGATCAGTAATAGGCACAGGGCATGCCAATGACAGCCACCTCCTGCCTGGGGTCTGTAGACCTTGGAAAGTTTTTTTTTCTTTTGCAATTTATTTATTGTTTTATTTTTTTCGTTTCACATGTACAAGAGAACATAATGCTTAGACATTTACAGACCTTATATAGTGATAACCCCAACAGGTCCATTTACCATTTGATACCTTACATAGCTATTAAAAAACCATTAACTACATTCCCTGTGCTGTACTCTACATCTCATGACTATGTGTGTGTGTGTGTGTGTGTGTGTGTGTGTGTGTGTGTGTAAATTAGTTGACATTCAACATTAATTTATTTTATTTTCAGGTGTACAACACAGTGGGTAGGCATCTATATAATCTCTCAATGAATTCAGTGTCCACATGACATCATGCATAGCTTTTTTTGACATTACCTATACTCCCCATACTGTACCTCACACCCCCACAACCACTGTGTGTCTACCAATTTGCATTCCCCAATCCCTTCATCCTTCCCACCCATCCCGCTATCCTCCTTCCCATCTGACTCCATCAATTGGAGTCTATTTCTATTTTGATTGTTCATTTATTCTGTTTTTAGATTCCGCATATAAGTGAGATCATATGGTATTTGTCTTTTTCAGTCTGATTTATTTTGCTTAGCATGATAACTTCTAGTTTCATCCCTGTTGTTGCAAATGGTAAGATTTCATTCTTCTTTATGGCCAAGCAATACTTAATTCTGTAAATGTACCATAGCTTCTTTACCCAATCATTTATTAATGGGCATCCAAGTTGTTCCACATCTTGGCTATTGTGAATATAGGGGTGCATATATATTTTTTGAATTAGTGTTTTGGATTTCTTTGGATAAATGCCCAGGAGTGAAATTGCTGGATCATAAGGTAGTTCCATTTTTTATTTTTTGAGGAAACTTTAAACTGTTTTCCATAATGGTTGAATGAATTTGCAGTGCCAGCAACAGTGCATAAGGGTTTCCTTATTTCACATCTCACCAACACTTGTTGTTCATCAATTTATTGCCATTCTGACAGGAATGAGGTGGTATCTCACTGTGGTTTTGATTTGCATTTCCCTGATGATTAGAGATGTTGAGCATCTTTTCATGTGTCTATTGCTCATCTGAGAAATGTCTATTCAGGTCTTCTGACTATTTTTTAATTAGCTTGTTTGTTTTTTGGTGTTGAGTTGTATAGTTTCTTATAAATTTTGGATATTAATTGTTTATTGGATGCCTCATTGGAAATATCTTCTCCCACTCTGTATGATATCTTTTCATTCTGTTGGTCATTTTTTGTGTGTATGTGTACTTGGGGTTTTTCCGGGGTCAGTATTTTTCTGTAAAAAACAAAACTTTTTGGTCTAATGTAGTACCATTGGTTTATTATTTTTTTCTTGTGTTTTCCTTGCCCAAGGAGATATATCATTGAAAATACTAGTAAGGGTAATGTCTGAAAGGCCACTTCCTATATTTTCTTCTAGGAGTTTCATGGTTTCAGGTCTTATATTTAAGTCTTTAATCCATTTTGAGTTTATTTTTGTATACAGTATAAGAAGGTGGTCCAATTACATTCTTTTTGCATGTATCAGTCCAGTTTTCCCAGCACCATTTATTGAATAGACTGTCTTGACTCCTATGTAAATTATTGCTTCCTTTGTCATAGATTAATTAGCCATATAGACATGGATTTATTTCTGGACTCTCTATTCTGTTTTATTGATCTATGTGTCTGTTTTTATGCCAATATTATGCTGTTTTGATAACTGTGGCCTTGTAGTGTAATTTCATACCTGGTAGCATGAATCCTCCAACTTTGTTCTTTCTCAAGGTGGCTGTGGCTATTCTAGGTCTTTTATGATTTCATATAAATTTTAGGATTATTTGTTCTACTTCTGTGAAGAATGCCATTGGTATTTTGATAGGAATTGCATTGAATCTATAGATTGCCTTAGGTAGTATAGACATTTTGACTATATTAATTCTTCCTATTCATGAGTATGGTATGTGTTTCCATTTATGTGTATCTTCTTCAATATCTCTCTTCAGTGTCATAATTTTGTGAGTACAAGTCTTTTACTTCCTTGGTTAAATTTATTCCTACATATTTTTTTATGCAATTGTAAATGGGATCGTTTTCTTAATTTCTCTTTCTGCTAGTTTGTCATTGGTGTATAAAAATGCCACATATTTCTAGATAATAATTTTATTCCTGCTACTTTACTAAATTCATTTATATGTTCCAGTAACTTTGGAGTGGAATCTTTGGGTGTCTTTCTATACAATATCATGTCATCTGCAAATAATGACACTTTTATTTCTTGCTTTCCTATTACTTTTTCCTGTCTGATTGCTGTGATTAGGACTTCCACTACTATGTTGAATAAGAATAGTGACAGTGGACATCCTTGCCTTGTTCCTGCTCTTAAGGGGAATGCTTTAACTTTTCCCCATTGAGTATGACGTTAGCTGTGGGCTTATCATAGCCTTTATTATATTGAGATATGTTTTTCTATTCCCACTTTGCTGAGAGTTTTTATCATAAATGACTGCTGGCATTTGTCAAATGGTTTTTCTGCATCTATTGATATGACCACATAACTTTTATTCTTCATTTTGTTTATGTGGTATATCATGTTGATTGATTTACATATATTGCATCAAACTTGCACCCCAGGAATGAATCCCACTTGATCGTGGTGTTTGATTTTTTTAATGTATTGCTGAATTCAATTTGCTACTACTTTGTTGAGAATTTTTGAATCTATATTCATTAGGGATGTTTGTTGTTTGTAGTATCTATCTGGTTTTGGAGTCAGGGTAATAGTGGCCTCATAAAATGAGTTTGGGAGCCTGCCCTCCTCTTGGATTTTTTGGAATAGTTTGAGGACAATAGGTATTAATTCTCTATTGAATATTTGGTAACATTCACCTGTGAAGCCATCAGGACTTTTGTTTGTTGGGAGCTTGTTGATTACTGATTCAATTTTGTTGTTAGTAATTAGTCTGTTTAGATTTTCTGTTTCTTCTTGATTAGGCTTGGAAGCTTGTATGTTTCTAGAAATGTGTCCATTTTTTCCAAATTGTCCAACTTGTTGGCATATTGTTGCTCATAGTATTTTCTTATAACTTTTTGTATTGCTGTGGTTCTATTATCACTTATTCTCTTTCATTTCTGATTTTATTTATTTGGGTTGTCTTTTTTATCTTGAGGAATCTGGTTAAATGTTTGTCAATTTTTTTATTTTTTTTGAAGAACTAGCTCTTGGTTTCATTTATCTTTTGTATTGTCTTTTTGGTCTCAATTTCATTTTTTTCTGCTCTGATTTTTATTATTTCCTTTCTTGTACTCACTTTGGGCTTCCTTCATTTACTGTTCTTCTTCCATTTTTCTATGTGTAAGGTTAAATTGTTTATTTGAGATTATTCTTGTTTCTTTAGGTAGACCTGCATTGCTATGTATCTCCCTCTTAGAACTGCTTTTGCTGTGTCCCATAGATTTTGAGTTGTTGTGGTTTTATTTTTGTTTTTCTCAAGGTATCTTTTAATTATTTTTCTTTGATCACATTGTTACCCATTCATTGTTTAGTAGCATGTTATTTAGCCACTATGGGTTTGTGTGTTTTTCAGGGGTTTTTTTTTTCCTTGTAATTGATTTCTAGTTTCATACCATTGTGGTCAGAGATGGCCTTTGGTATGATTTCAATTTTTAAAAAAAATATATTAAGACTTCTCTTGTGGCTTATCATGTGTTCTATCTTAGAAAATGTTCCATGTGCACTTGAGAAGAATGTATATTGTGCTGTTTGAGGATGAAATGCTCTAAAAATATCAATTAAATCCATCTGATCTAGTGTGTCATTTAAGGCCACTGTTTTCATGTTGATTTTCTGTCTGGAAGATTTGTCCATTGGTGTGAGTGGGGTATTAAAGTCCCCTTCTATGATTGTGTTAATGTTGATCTCTGCCTTTATATCAGTCAATATTTGCTTTATGTTTTTATGTGCTCCTATGCTGAAGGCATAAATGTTTACAAGAGTGATGTCTTCTCATTGGACTGATCCCTTTATAATTATGTAATGTCCTTCTTTGTCTCTTGTTATAGTTTTTTCTAAAAGTCTATTTTATCCAATTTAAGCGTTGCTATCCCAGATTTTTTCTCATTTGCATTTGTGTGAAATATCCTTTTGTATCCCTTTACTTTCAGTCTATGTGAGTCTTTCTGCTGAAGTGAGTTTCTGGTAGACAGCACATGCCTAGGTCTTGTTTGCTTATCCATTAAGCTACCCTATGTCTTTTTATTGTAGCATTTAGTGTATTTACATTTAAAGTGATTATTGATAGGTACATATTAATTGCAATATCATTATCAATGTTATTGAACTTCTTTTGTTTGCTTGTTTTCTCCTTTTTTCTGTTTAAAAAAGCTCTTTGAACATTTCTTGTAATACTGACCTTGTGGTAGTGAATTCTTTTAGCTTTCTCTTGTCTGGGAAGCTCTTTATCTCTCAATTTTAAATGATAGCTTTTATGATTAGAGTAGTCTTGCTTGTAAGCTCTTGTTTTTCATTACTTTGAATATGTCCTGCCACTCTCTTCTGGCTTGCAAAGTTTCTGTTGAAAAATCTGCTGATAGTTTTATGAGAGCTCCCTTGTAAGTAAGTAGTTGTCTTTGTCTTTAGCCTTTTTCATTTCAATTATGATGTGTCTTGGCATAGGCCTATTTGGGTTCATCTTGATTGGGACTCTCATTTCCGGGGCTTGTGTGTCATTATTGTGCACTTGTTTTTGGTCATTATTTCTTCAAATAGGTTCTTAATTGCTTGTTCCCTCTCTTCTCCTTTTATTACTCCTACCATATCAATGTTGCTATGCTTGGTATTGTCTCAGAAGTCTCTCAGGCTATCCTCATTTTTAAAATTCTTTTTACTTTTTTCTCTTTCAACTGGATATTTTCTGCTACCTTGTATTCCAGATCACTAATTCTGTTTTCTGCTTCATCTGTCTTTTTGTTGATTCCTTCTGGTGTAGTCTTCATTTCAGTTACTGTATTCTTTATTTCTGATTGATCCTTTATGATTGCTATTTCCTTGTTAAAATTTTCACCAAGTTCCTTAAGCATTTTTATAACCTTGTATTTTAAACTCTTTTTCTGGTAGGTTGATTGCCTCCATTTCATTTAGCTCTATTTCTCAAGGTTCCTTTATTTGGGACATGTTTCTCTGTTTCCTCATTCTGGCCTGTGTGTTTACTTCTATGTAGTAGGTATACTTCTTACATCTCTAAGTCTTTACTTAGTGGGCTTATGTAGTATGTGTCCTGGGTAGTACAATGGTGCAATCTCTCTGATCTCCTGTGTGCATGATTTAAGAGTGTCCCTTGAGTGTGTTGTGTATGTGTACTTCAGTCATAGTTGAGCTTTGATTGCTTTTAGCATATCAGTGGGAGGGATTGACTCCCAGCCTGACTAGCTGTGTAGATTAACTCTACCTACAGAGTATGAGCTGGTGTATAGGGGCTAATTCCTCAGATGGGTGTTTGTTCCCAAGGCCTTTCATATCTATTCACTATGCCACTTGGGTGTTCCATTTATGAGACTAACCTGGTAGTGCTCCAGTGTGATCTGAGGTTGTCTTCTGGGTTTATTGTTTCTTTTTATTTTAATTCATTTTTATTGTTAGACTTATTGGGGTGACATCTCTTAGCAAGGATTACATAGGTTTGAGGCGTACAATTCTACACTGCATTGTCAACTTGATGTATAATAAGTTCACCACCTAATGTGACTAATCTTTCCATCACCTTATATTTACCTTCCCCTCCCTCCTCTCCGACCCCCTCCCCTTTCTCCCCTCCCTAACTCACTCGTCCCCAAATAAACAATAAACTATTGATTGTGTCCATGCGTTGTTTCCTCATTTCTTTTTTCTTTGCTTTCAGTTTTATATTCCGCATATGAATGAAGTCATACAGTTCTTTGTTTTTTCTGTCTGCCTGATTTCACTAAGCATGATGATCTCCAGGTCCATCCATTTTGTTGCAAATGACAATATTTCATCTTTTCTTACACCTGAGTAATATTCCATTGTGTATATGTACCACAGCTTCTTTATCCAGTCATCTGTCGCAGGGCACTTTGGTTGTTTCCATGTTTTGGCCACTGTAAACAGTGCTGCCATGAACATTTGGGTACATAAGTCTTTGCAGACAAAGGTTTTCAAGTCTTTTGGGTAGATCCCCAGAAGGGGGATTGCTGGGTCAAATGGTAGCTCAATTCCCAATATTCTGAGGAACCTCCACACTGCCTTCCACAGTGGTTGTACCAGTTTGCACTCCCACCAGCAGTGTACCAGAGTTCCTTTTTCTCCACATCCTCTCCAGCACTTGTTATTCCTTGTCTTGTAGATAATAGCCATTCTCACAGGTGTGGTATCTCATTGTGGTTTTGATTTGCATTTCCCTGATAGCTAATGAGGATGAGCATTTTTTCATATGTCTGCTGGCCATTTGTATTTCTTTGTGGGAGAAGTGTCTGTTTAGTTCTTCTGCCCACTTTTCAATTGGGTTGTTTGTTTTTTTGTTGTTAAGTCTTATTAGTTCTTTATATATTTTAGATATTAGACCC
>PVJL010021392.1:0-10664 GCA_004026885.1 Lyroderma lyra
AAAAGAATTATTAGATTTATATGGAACCATAAAAGACCTCGAATTGCCAAAGCAATACTACATAAAAAGAATAAGGCTGGTGACACTACATTCCCTGACTTCAATTTATATTACAAAGCATCAATAGTCAAAACAGCTTGGTACTGGCAGAAGAACAGAAATAGAGACCAATGGAACAGAACTGAAAACCCAGAAATAAACCCACAAATTTATAGACAAATAATTTTTGATAAAGGAGCAAAAAACATACAATGGGGAAAAGACAGCCTCTTTAGTAGGTGGTGCTGGGAAAACTTGAAAAACATGCAAAAGAATGAACTTGAGCTGTGAATTCTCTCCATATACAAAAATTAACTCAAAATGCATTAAAGACCTTCATATAAGACCTGCAACAATAAACTCTATAGAAGAAAACATTGGTACTAAACTTATAGACCTAGGACTCAAGGAAGACTTCATGAACCTGACCTCAAAGGCAAGGGAAGTAAAAGCACAAATAAATGAATGGGATTATATCAAACTAAAAAGTTTCTGCACAGCAAAAGAAACCATCAACAAGGCAAAGAGACAACCAACTGAATGGGAGAAAATATTTGCAAATAATGCATCAGTTAAGGGTCTAATATCTAAAATATATAAAGAACTAATAAGACTTAACAACAGAAAAACAAACAACCCAAATACAAAGTGGGCAGAAGAAGTAAACAGATACTTCTCCCATGCGGAAATACAAATGGCCAGCAGACATATGAAAAAATGCTTATCCTCAGTAGCTATCAGGGAAATGCAAATCAAAACCACAGGAGATACCACCTCACACCTGTTAGAATGGCTATTATCAACAAAACAAGGAATAACAAGTGCTGGAGAGGATGTGGAGAAAAAGGGACTCTTGTACATTGCTGGTGGGAATCCAAACTGGTACAACCACTGTGGAAGGCAGCGTGGAGGTTCCTCAGAAAATGGGAATGGAGTTACCATTTGACCCAGCAATCCCCCTTCTGGTGATCTACCCAAAAGCCTTGAAAACCTTCGTCCGCAAAGACTTATGTACCCCAGTGTTTATTGCGGCGCTGTTCACAGTGGCCAAAACATGGAAACAACCAAAGTGCCCTGCGACAGATGACTGGATAAAGAAGCAGTGGTACATATACACCATGGAATATTACTCAGCTATAAGAAAAGAGGAAATATTGCCTTTTGCGACAAAATGGATGGACCTGGAGATCATCATGCTTAGTGAAATAAGCCAGACAGAAAAAGCAAAGAACTGTATGACTTCACTCATATGCAGAATATAAAACTGAAAGCAACAAAGAGAAAAGAAATGAACAAACAAGCAACCTATGGACACAATCAATAGTTCAATGTTTATTTGGGGATGAGTGGGTTAGGGAGGGGTGAAAGGGGAGGGGTTGGGAGAGGAGGGAGGGGAAGCCAAATATAAGGTGATGGAAAGAGAGCTAAAAAAAAAAAAAAAAAGAACCACCACCATTTTATTATTTCCCATGATTCTATGAATGACTAAAGCTCAGATGAATGGTTCTTCTGCTGGTATCCTGACTGTAGTCCCATGATGACGGGCTAGAATGTCCAAGATGTCTTTACCCTATATCTAGTACCTGGGTGGGGACAGCAAGAAGGCTGGGCTCCACTGCAGTTCAGGGAAGATGTTGCTTTTCTTTCTCCTCAAGTAGTCCCATAGCCTTGCCCTCTCTGCATGGCTCCTCTATATGGTCTCTCCAGAAGAGTAGCTAAACCTGGTGACTGAAGGACTCCCAAAATTGCAAAAGCAGAATTTGACAGACCTTCTTAAATTTCAAGGCCTAAAACTGGCACCAGATCACTCCCATTATCTTTTAATTTGTACCTTTATTAAACCAATCTAAAATGATTCCGATTTGCATGTGCCATTTGTTTCCTATTGGAAGCCTGGAAAGGTTTTCACTGTGCTTGACTCTCCACTTTGTCCATGTCTGCATCAAGTAGAACTGTGGCTAGAGAAGAATACACAACCAGAGAACTGATTCTCATTTAAATTTGCAGTCATAAACCTCAAGCTGACCTTTGCATTTCCCCACAGTCCTACCTTTCTCTGGTATACTCATTTATCCATTTTCTCATACAACTATTTCAGACCTTCCTCCTCTGCTCTGCTCTTACCGTGCACTTGACTTTTAATTCACTAGAAATAAATGTGGATTTCTATAACTTCCCATCAACAAACCTACCAATATTTCATTCTGTATTTGAGGGTCTTTATTCTTATGTCCCCTCTGCCTAGAATTCCCTTTGCTACACTTCTTCCTGGACACTACCTCCCATCACTCTTGACTCTGCTCAAATTTTACTGTCTTGGCAGGATTTAAGTCATCCTATCAACCTTGGTACCTCACCCTCACTCACTCATCATACTTTTTCTTCTTACTCTGAATTATTCTTTATTCTTCTTTATAGCAATAGTCACTTTTGTTCTTATTATCTTTATTCACCACTGAAGTTTAATAAGCTTCCTAAATACAGAAAGTTTGTCTAGTTTCTTTACCATTCCATCCATGGCACCTAGAATAAGACCATAGAGAAGTATTGCCTGACTTGTTCAATAAATGAATAACTAATTTAGCTACCAGTCAGGCAGGGATTTGAACATGATTCCAAATTCTGTATTCTACTTAGAGAAAATGGTTTAACATTCTTTTACCATAAGTTCATTATTATTATTCACTGCTGCTGGCTAGCAGGAAGCTCCTATTTGGATTGTAGTCAAAGTTTTGCATGGAGTTCTCTTATTGTTGTGCAAAAGCTGGTTTGCATCAACTGACAAAAGCCAATCATGTGCATCTCTTACCAACATTGCATTCAGCATCTTAATACTGGTACCTTAAAATTCATCATTGTGGAAATATTTACACCATGCAATCAATAGTCATACACCACAAATCTTGGGTTACTTTTCCTCCCAGATACCAGATTGTTAAATGTGTATGGGCAAATCACTGATGCTCATGTTTGTGCCACTGTTTTCTCAATGGTCTATGATGGAGGAGATGGTGATATTTAGAAGTTTAGTTTTCCCACTTAAAAACTCTGAAAGATACAGAGATATAAATATCAGCTTCTTTGGTGATGAGGCTGAACTGAAAAATGTTAACTTAATAGCTACAATTGAGCTCTTTATATCTCTTCCAGAATTGGACTTAAATACCCTCCCTTTTAGGGATAATTCTCATTTCAGGAATTTACACAAATGTACTTAGGTTGTGAGGATTGGAGACAGGTTGCTTTAAAAGAGAGGGGAGCAGTCACACATGTTCATTTCTTCAATCTCTGCAGTAAGATTGGTCATTGTTCCTCTTATAAGAAGTAGTGAAGAATGGAACAGAGGCAAAGAGATAAGTTCTAATGTCAGAGATGTTAGATTTTGGTTGTGCTTTAGTAAGTAATATGATTTTTTTTTTACAGGTTTACTGAGGTATAATTGACATAAAATAAACTGTCCAAATTAAAAATGTATAACTAGATAAGTTTAAACAGCTATATAGCCATGAAACAACAGCCCCAATCAGGATAATGAACCTATCCATCACCCCGAAAAGTTTTCTCTTGCCCTTCCCCTTCCTATCCTATTCCCAGGCAACCACTTATCTGCTTTCTGTCACTACAGATTATATTTTCTTAAATTCTATATAAATGGAATCATGAAGCATGTACTTTTTAAAAATTGTAGTATTTATTTATTTTGTTATTAAATTTATTGGGGTGACATTGGTTAGTAAAATTATATAGATTTCAAGTGTATAATTCTATAATACATCATGAATGTGTTACATTGTGTCCTCACCACCCAGAGTATCTGCATAATTATTTTAAAATATGTTATTGCATGTATAAGTAGCACATTCCTTTTTATTGCTGAGTAGTATTACATTGTATAGATACACATAGTTTGTTTATTAACTTATATCTTGAACATTTGGGTTGTTTGAGGCTATTAGAAATAAAGCTGTTATATACATTCACGTATAAGTCTTTAAATGGACATATACTTTTATTTCTCTTGGGTAACTATCTAGTTGTGGAATGGCTACATTATATAGTATGTATATCATTAGCTTCTTAAAAAACTCTATTTTTTCAAAGTGGTTGTACCATTTTATACTCCTGCTAGCCATGTATGAGAGTTTCAGTTGTACTATATCCTTGACAATACTTGCTATGGTCAATCTTTTTAAATTTAGCTATTCTAATAAGTGTATAGAGTTATCTCTTTGTGGTAATAATTTGCATTTCCTTGATAAGTAAGATGTTAATCACCTTTTCAGGTATTTATTTAACATTGAATGTCTTTTTGGTTAAATGTCTTTTCACCCATTTTGTGCCCATTTTTTATTGGTTTGTTTTGTTATGGAGTTTTGAGAGTTCATATATTTTGGACATAAGACTTTTGTCAGATAATGTGATTTGCAAATATTTTTCTTAATGTGTGGCTCACCTTTTATTTTTCTTAACAATGTCTTTTGAAAAGCAGTTCCTAATTTTTATAAAGTTCAAATTTTCAAATTTTCTTTTATGGATCATGCTTCTGTGTTATATCTAAGGGCACTTATTATCTTATTTAGACTAACCAGAAAGATATGTTTTCTTCTACAAGTTTTATAGTTTCTATTTTACATTTAGGCTCATTATCCATTTTGAGTGTGTGTGTGTGTGTGTGTGTGTGTGTGTGTGTGTGTATGTGTGTGTGTGTTGAAATGTAAGAATCTTAATTCAGCTTTCTGTATGTGGATATACAATTGTACAAACACTATTTGGTGAAAAGACTGAATTGTCTTGGTGAAAATCAATTGATTGTATACAGAATATCGCAAAAAAATGTATTCACAATTTAAGAAAAAAAACTGTATTAAAATTGCAATATTCTATATGTACCAATAACAAAAGATGAATACAAGTCACGTTTGACTTCCACAATTACAAGAGGTGCTCAAAGTGGTTACCATCAGCGTCCAGACACTTCTGATTATAGCAAACTACTGCTTGAGTAACATTGACCAAAGTGTCCATTGTATCATTGTGCATGCTGTTTCAATTTCTTCCCAAAGTACCACCAGTGCAGCTAGTTTTCTATATACACTACATACTTTTAGGTCCCCCATAAGTAGAATTCAAGGGGTGTTAAGTCAGAAGAATGTGGGGGAAACTCAAACACTGTTCTTGAACTTCAAATACCACTTCAAAATGGTCTTGCACTCCTCTAACAACTCTGCTTCTGCCATTTTCTTTAAGTACCCTGCCTGTTGCATGATGATGTTAGGACTCATTTGATTAACTCCATCTTCTTTTTTTGGGGGGAGGGGGGTTAGTTCCCTGGCTGGGAATCAAACCCAGGCTGTAGTGGCTGAAGCCTAGCCACTACACCACAGGGAACGCCCTTTATTAACATCATCTTTTGAGTGAACATTATACTACACATTGCTACCATAATTCAATTCAACTTTGAATAGTAATACATAGATAACAGCTCTTAAAATATGTATACATTTTTTGGAACCCTGGTATGTTTGGGCCAATTTCTGAACCCTCTATTCTGTCCCAGTGATCTATATGTCTTTATCCCTATGCCAATACCACATTATTGTGGCTTTGTAATAAGTATTGAAGTCAGCTAGTGGATGTCTTCCATCTTTGTTTTTATTTTCAACATTGTTTTGGCCCTTCTATATCCTTTGCATTTCCAGATGTATTTTAGAATTATCTTGGCATTTTCTGCAGAAGAGCTTGCTGGAATTTTTATTGGATTACATTAAATGTGTAGATCAGTTTGAAAGGAATTAATATTTAACAATATTGAGTCTTCTGATTTACAAATATAGTACATAATTTTTTTAGTAAGTTGCATAGCTAATGACCCTTTACCCCTAAATTCTTCAGTGTTTATTTTCTAAGAATAATTTCTTGTATTTCCATATAGCTATCACTTTAGCATATTTAACATAGATACTTTATCTTACCTCTTGTCTGTATCCCAATTTTGTTAATTTTTTTAAATTTATTAGGGTGACATTGGTTAAAATTATATTTCCAGTGTACCATTCTATAATGCATTACCTAAACATTGCATTATGTGCTCACTACCGAGAATCAGTTCTCCTTCCATCATTACATATTTGACTCCCTTCTCACTCCTCTACCTCCTGCCTCTGCCCTTACTCTGAGGTAACCACTAAACTGTTGTGTGTGTCTATGAGTTCTTGTTTCTTTGTTTGTTGGTCTTTTCCTTTGTTGCTTTCAGTTTTATATTCCACATATGGGTGAAGTCATATGGTTCTTGACTTTTTCTTTCTGACTTAATTCACTAAGCATGACAATCTCAAGATCCATCCATGTTGTCGCAATGGCAGTATTTCATTTTTTTAAATCACTGAGTAATATTCCATGGTGTATATGTACCACAGCTTCTTTATCCAGTCATCTATTGAAAGACACTTTGGTTGTTTCCATGTTTTAGCCACCATGAATAATACTGCAATGCACATCAGGGTATATATATGTTTGTGGGACCAAGTTTATGGATTTTGAGGGAGAGACCCAGAAGAGAGATTGCTGAATCATATGGTAATTCTATTTTTAATTTTTTAAGAAATTTCCATACTGCTTTCCATAGCAGCTGTACTAATTTATATTCCCACCAGAAGCATATAAGCATTCCTTTTCTCCACAGCTTCTCCAATGCTTATTATTTGTCTTGTTGATGACAGCCATTCTAACAGGTGTGAAGTGACATCTCATTTTGGCTTTGACTTGCGTTTCCCTAATAGCTAATGGAGTTGAGCATCTTTTCATATATTTGTGGGTTGTTTGTATGTCTTTTTAGAAGTATCTATTCATGTCCTCTGCTCATTTTTTAATTGGATATTTTGGGGTTTTTTGTTGTTGAGTTGTACTAGTTTTTTTATATACTTTGGTATTGTTTGCAAATATCTTCCCCCATTGGGTTTGTTGTCTCTTTGATTTGTTGATAGTTTATTTTGCTGTGCAGAAGCTTTTTAGTTTGATATAGTCTCATTCATTTATTTTTGCTTTTACTTGCCTTGCCTTTGAGATCAAATTCATAAAATCCTCTCTGAACTCAAGGTTTATAAGTTTAGTACCAATGTTTTCTTCTATGCAATTTGTTGTTTCAGATATTATGTTTAGGTCTTTGATCCATTTTGAGTTAATTTTGGTATATGGTGACAGTTCACAGGCTAAATTCATTTTTTTTTTTTGTATTTGACTTTCCAATTTTCCCAGCACCATCTATTAAAGAGGCTTTTTCCCCTCCATTGTATATTTTTGGCTTCATTGTTTAAAGTTATCTGCCCATATACGTGTGGGTTTATTGGTGCGTTTCCAATTCTATTCCATTGGTCTGCATGTTTGTTTTTCTGCAAATATGAAGCAGTTTTGATTATTGTTATTTTGCAGTATAAACTGAAGTCAGGGGGTGATACCGCTATACCTCCAGCCTTGATTTTGTTTGTTTGTTTTTTAGGATTGCTTTGGCTATTTGGGGTCTTTTGTGATTACATAAAAATCTGATAATTTTTTTGTATTTCTTGAAAAAAATTTCATTGGTATTTTGGTAGAGATTGCATCAAATTTTTATATTGCTTTGGATAGTATGGCCATTTTAACTATGTTGATTCTTTTAATCCATGGATTATCTTTCCATTTCTTTGTGTCTTCCATTTCTTTTATTAATATTTTTTAGTTTTTCGTGTATAGATCATTTGCATTCTTTGTTAAGTTTATTCCTAGGTATATTTTTGTTGCAATTGCCAAAGATATTGGTTTTTTAATATTCCTTTTTCTGAAATTTCATTGTTAGTATAGAGAAATGCAATGGATTTTTGTACATTGATTTTGTATCTTGCAACTTTACTGCATGTGTTCATTGTTTCTAGTAGTTTTTTGGTGGAGACTTTAGTGTTTTCTACATAAGAAATCGTGTCATCTGCAAAAAGTGACAATTTAAATTCTTCATATCCAATTTGAATGCTTTTTATTTCCTTCTCTTGCCTGAATGCTCTGGCTAGTGCTTCCAATACTAGGTTGAGTAACTGGTGACGGGACATCCCTATATTGTTCCTAATTTAAGAGAAAAGCTTTCAGTCTTTTCACCATTCAGTATGATATTGGCTGAAGGTTTGTGACATATGGCCTTAGTTTTTAATTTTTTTATTGTTAGACTAATTGGGGTGACATTGGTTAGCAAGAATTACATAGGTTCCAGGTAGACAATTCTACAGTGCATCACCTACTTGCTGCATTATATGTTCACCACCCAGAGTGAGTTCTCTTTCCATCACCATATATTTGCCTCCCCCTCCTTCCACTCCCACCCCTGCCTTCTCTCCCACCCACTCCTCCCATACCCCCAAATAACCATTAAATTACTGATTGTGTCCATAAGTTTTGTTTGTTTGTTTGTTTTTTCTTTGTTGCTTTCAGTTTTATATTCTATATGTGAGTGAAGCCATATAGTTTTTGTTTTTTTCTGTCTGGCTTATTTCACTTAGCAAGATGATCTCTGGGTCTATCCATTTTGTTGCAAATGGCAGTATTTCACCTCTTCTTATAGCTGAGCAAAATTCCATTGTGTATATATACAACAGTTTCTTTATCCAGTCATCTGTCAAAGGGCACTTTTGTTGCTAGCATGTCTTGGCCACTGTGAACAGCACTGCAATGAACATTGGGGTACATAAGTCTTTGCAGACAAAGGTTTTCAAGGTTTTTGGGTAGATACCAAGAAGGGGAATTGCTGGGTCATATGGTAACTCCATTCCCAATTTTCTGAGGAACCTCCACACTGTCTTCCATTGCAATTGTACCAATTTGCATTCTCACTAGCAGTGTGCAAGAGTTCCTTTTTCTCCACATCCTTTCTAGGACTTGTTATTCCTTGTCTTGTTGATCATAGCCATTTTAAAAGGTGTGAGTTGGTATCTCATTGTGGTTTTGATTTGCATTTCCCTGATAGCTAATGAGGATGAGCATTTTTTCATGTATCTGCTGGCCATTTGTATTTCTTCATGGAAGAAGTGTCTGTTCAGGTCATCTGCCTACTTTTTAATTGGGTTGTTTTTTTGTTTTTATTGTTAAATTGTTTGAGATATTAGACCCTTATCAGAGGCACTGTTTGAAAATAATTTTTCCCATCGGTTGGTAGTCTCTTTGTTTTGTTGATGGTGTCTTTTGCTGTGCAGAAGCTTTTTAGTTTGATATACTCCCATTCATTTATTTTTGCTTTTACTTCCCTTGCCTTTGAGGTCAGGTTCATGAAGTCTTCCTTGAGTCCTGGGTATATAAGTTTAGTACCAATGTTTCCTTCTCTACAGTTTATTATTTTGGGTCTTATATAAAGGTCTTCAATCCATTTTGAGTTAATTTTAGTATATGGTGAGAGTTCACAGCTCAGATTCATTCTTTTGCGTATCTTCTTCCAGTTTTCCCAGCACCATCTACTGAAGAGGCTGTCTTTTTCTCATGGCATATTTTTTGTCCTTTATCAAAAATTATTTGTCCATAAATTTGTGGATTTATTTCTGGGTTTTTAATTTTGTCCCATTGGTCTGTGTGTCTGTTTTTCTGCCTATACCAAGCTGTTTTGATTATTGTTGCTCTGTAATATAAATTGAAGTTAGAGGGGTATTACCACCAACCTTATACTTTTTATGTAGTATTGCTTTGGCAATTTGAGGTCTTTTCTAGTTCCATGTAAATCTGATAATTTTTAAATCTATTTCATTGTGGGATTTTGATGGGAATTGCATTAAATCTGTAAGTTGCTTTGGGTGATATGGCCGTTTTAACACTAAGTCTTCTTATCCATGAACACAGAATAACTTTCCATTTCTTTGTGTTCTCTTTGACTTCTTTCAAAAGTGTTTTTTAGTTTTCCCTAATAAGTCTGTCACATTCTTTGTTAATTCCCAGGCATTTCATTCCTTTTGTTGTGATAGCAAAAAGAATTAACTCTCTCATTTCTTTTTTGAAGATTTGTTGTTTTTATACAGGAATGCTATTGATTTTTGTACACTGATTGTGTATCCTGAACTTTTACCATATTCATTTATTGTTGCTAACAGTTTCCTGGTGGAGTCTTTGGAATTTTCTATATAAAGAATTATGTCGGGGAGAGAAGACAAGATGGCGACTGGAGAGGAGGTTCCTAAAGCCTCTCCCAGAAAACAAAATTGAACGGCCATCCAGGAGTCAAGAAAGAGGACCCTGAGTGACAAGCCGGCTGCTGAGAAATCCACAAATCGCAAGTAAACACCTGAAGGCTGGCGAGAAAGGGGTGAGTCGGGGAGAGGGAAGGGAGCAGAGACGGACCACGCGGGATCCAGACAAGATCCCTGCTGACTATTCGGAGCTGCGCAGTTTGGGGGAGGGGAGAGAGACTGGGGAGCTGGGGACAGAAGGAGTTTGGGAGCCAGCCTCTGGAACTTTTGAGTGGTAGAAGGGCTGAGCGAGGACTCTGAACTGCAAAGATAACACCCCAGCTCTAAGTCCCCTGGAGACCTACACAGGGCTGCAGTTCCTGTTCCCAGCCTGCTGCAAAGGCGACCCTGCTGTCTCAGGCCAGGCCCACAGCTTTGGACTTATGGAGCGGGCAC
>PVJL010021393.1:0-10670 GCA_004026885.1 Lyroderma lyra
ACTCTGTTTCTCTTTTGTTTGTTTGCTTATTTTGTTCTTTGGATTCTACAGATAAGTGAGATCATATGTTTGTCTCTGTCTGACTTATTTCACTTAGCATAATATCTTCCAGGCTCATCCATGTTGTCACAAATGGTAAGATTTCATTATTTTTCCATATATTCCATTGTATATATGTACCACTTCTTTATTCATTCATCTATTACTGGGCACTTGGGTTGCTTCCATCTCTTGGCTATTGTAATTAATGTTGCAAAGAACATAGAGGAGCAAATATCCTTTTGAATTAGTGGTTTTTTCCAAACTAGTTTTAAGTTTAAACAATTAAAGAATTCTCCTGAAGTCTTTCTAACTATCTATATTGCTATTTAATATTATCCTTATAAGGTAGATTAGGTATTGTTTTTGTTTTTGTTTTTTTTTTAGAGATGAGAAGCTAAGAATTAGCAAAATTAAAGGTTACATACAATGTTTCACCTTCGGTCCTGCTAATCACAAAGTTGAGGCTAGAACCTAAGATTTCTGCCCCCACTGCATTATATCAGTTTTTTATAAAAGGGACTAAACTTGGCTCACATTAATTAATCATTTAACAAACATACATCAAAGATGAGGGACTTGAGATGGGCTGAGTAGAAAGTCGAATAAGACAAAATCCCCACCTTCAGGGCACAAGAAAGGACAGTGGGTGCTGTTACAGAAGCTCAACACTCTGGTGTCTCAACACTGTAAGAAGAAAGGCAACCTGTGGAGAGGTCTTCCTTAGGTGTGATCTCCTATCTACCTTCCCCACCTTCCTCACGGGGCACGGGTAGCACAGCTTGCCCCAAATCTAGTGGCTTTCTGTGTCAGGAATCCCAGCTCTCCATGACAGGTCTGGACACAGTGACCTGAGGTTACAGTGTTCCCACAGAAGCACACAGGCTGTCACTGTGGCTGGGAGAATTGCTCTGTGGGTCCCAAGGAATGAGGAACCAGCCATCAAAGGAACAAAGCCTATTGTAACCTCAGGGAGCATGGCGAAAGAAGACTTCCAAACTCCCTTGAACATCAGGAACTCTCCCGACGCAGGACTATTGCTATTCCTGCGTCTCCTCTTGTTAGTTTTATAGCAATTATAAAGATAATTGAAAGCAGAGAAGATGATTTTTGAGAGTAATAAGAGGAGGTATAAAGTGAAGGATTATTTAAGAAGATAAAACAGTTGGAAGAATTTAAAAAGACTCAAATTAGATTATAGCAATTATAAAAAATTGAGAAGAAATTTGAAAGATTAACAATGAAAATCGATATGAAATTATTTAAAGTAAAAAATCATAATAGCATAAAACAAAATTGCAATTGATGTTAGAAAGTATAATTATAATTACTTACACTTTTAGAGTTATAATTAAAAATAGAGGTAAAAAGTATTAAGCTAAAGACTACAATTAATTAAAATAACATTTTAAAAATGGTGAATATAGCAATAGAAAAATGGACAAAGAACATGAATTCACATATGAAAAAAATCCATATAACATGTATGTGCAAAAAATGTTCACCCTCACTATTAGTAAAATAAATGCAAATTAAAACTATGAGCTATTGATTTTTACTCGTCAAATTGGTACTGATTTGAAAACATTGTGATATTCAGGATAGTCAGGACTCAGGAAACGACCATTGCACAACCTACAGGTAGAACTGTAAATTTTTTAGGCATGAAGGGGCTGGCAAGACACAGAAGAACCTTGAAAATATATGAGGAGTATATATATGTTTTTCTTAAATTTTTTATTATGGTAAAATACATGTAACATGAACTTTACCATCACAACCATTTTTTAGTGTACAATTCAGTTATCCAATTAAGTACATTCATGTAACTGTGTAATCATCACCATCATCCATTTCCAGAACTTTTCGTCTTGCAAAACTGAAACTCTGTGCCCATTGACCAATAACTACCCATTCCACTCTCCACCGAGCGCCTGGTAGCCTAGCCCCTATTCTACTTTTGGTCCTTTGTGGATTTGATGGCTCTAGGCACCTCAAGTAAGTGAAATAATACAATATTTGTCTTTTAAAACATTATTATTATTAGTTTCAGGTATACAAAACAGCATAATTTCAACACCTCACAAAGTGATAAACTTAACAAGTCTACCACTCACCTGACACCTTCCATAGCTCTTACAATACCATTGCCTGTATTCCATTTTAAATTATAGGTATACATTTTAAATTATAGTTGACTTTCAATATTATTTTATATTAGTTTCAGGTATACAGTGCAGTGAGTAGGCATTTATATAATTTGTAAAGTGTTCCCCCTGTTAAGTCTAGTGACCGTCTGACACCATACGTAGTTTTTACAACATTATTGACTATATTCCCCATACTGTATTTCATGTCCCCGTCACTGCTTTGTGATTACCAATTGTATTTCCTAATTCATAATTTCCTCACCTTTCTCACCTATTCCCCCAGCTCCCTCCCCTCTAACAACCATCAGTTTGTTTTCTGTATTTATGAGTCTCTTTTGTTTGTTCATTCATTCTGTTCTTTAGATTTTGCGTATGAGATCATAGATCATATTGTATTTGTCTTCCTCAGTCTTACTTCACTTAGCATAATAACCTCTAGGTCCATCCATGTTGCAAATGGTAAGATTTCATTCTTTTTTATGGCAGAGTAATATTCCATTGTATAAATGTACCACAGTTTCTTTATCCAGTTGTCTACTGATAGGTATCTCGGTTGTTTCCATGTCTTGACTATTGTGAATAGTGTTACAGTAAACATGGGGTGCATATATATTTTTTGAATTAGCATTTTGGACTTATTAAGATAAATATCTAGGAGTGGAATTGCTGGGTCATAAGGTAGTTCTAGTTTTAATTTTTTGAGGAACCTCCATACTGTTTTCCATAGTGGCTGCACCAATTTGCATTGTGACCAACAGCGCACTAGAGTTGCCTTTTGTCCAAATCCTTGTCAAAACTAGCTGTTTGTTGATGACAGTCATTTTGACAGGTGCGAGGTAGAATTTAAGATTCTCTTTTTGTCTTTAATCTTTGACATTTTAATTACGATGTTTCTTACTATGCACCTGTTTGGGTTTATCTTAATTAGGACTTTCTGCACTTCCTGGGCTTGCATGTCTATTTCCTTCTCTAGGTTAAGGAAGTTTTCAGTAATTATTTCTTCGAACAGATCCCCCATCCCTGTCTTCTCCTTCTGGTACTCCTATGATGCAAATGTTGTTACACTTGATGTTATCGCACAGGTCCCTCTAAACTATCTTCATTTTTAAAATTCTTTGTTGTTCTTATTTTGATTAGGTGCTTTTTGCTACCTTGTCTTCTAAATTGCTGATTTGATCTTCTGGTTCATCTAATCTGTAGCTGATTTCTTCTAATGTATTCTTCATTTTAATTATTGTATTTAAATAATTTCTGACTGGTTCTTTTTATACTTTCTATGTCCTTCTTATTGCTTACTATCTCTGCTGAAATTCTCACTAAGTTCCTTAAGTATTCTTATAACTAGTGTTTTAAACTCTGTCTTTGGGTAATCTTTGGAGGTTTCCCTCATTCTTTTATTTGTGGACATGTTTCTTAGTTTCCTCATTCTGGCTGCCTCTCTGTTTGCTTCTATGTAGTAGGTTGATCTCTTACATCTCTCAGTCTTTGCTGGTGGCCTTATATAGTATGTATCCTGTTTGGTCCAATGGCGAAATCCCTCTGATCACCTGTGTACATGTTCCAGGAGTGTCGCTTGAGTGTGCTGCATGTGTTCTTCTACTGTAGTTGAGCCTTGATTGCTTTTGGTGCACCAGTGAGTGGGTGGGATTGAATCCCAGGCTGACCGACTGTGAGGATGGTCTATACCTACAGTGTATGCACTGCTGTAGGAGGGCTGACCTTCAGAGGGGAATTTACCCCAGTGGGCTCTTGTGCCTCTTGAGATGACCCTTTGGTGTGGCCCTTGTGGGGGTAGCCAGGTAGTGCTCTTGTATAGTCTGAAGCTGGCCTCTGGGCGTGCTGCTTCTGGTATCTCTTGGGAGGGACACTCATGCAGGCCAATATCAGCCTTGCCTGTGACTGTCCTATGGCTACTGGTGGGAGCCACAAAGCTATATGTTACTAATATTACTGTAAATCCAAAAGGCCTGCAAAAAAGTAATAAAATATTAGCATAAAGGTGAAATATTAAAATTGTAAGACTCTTCCCAGAAATTTAATATAGGATAATTTCTATAGGCCTATGTAAACCTCACAATTTCCCAACTTTCCCCAGAATCAAATAATAAAATGCATACTACAGTAAGAGTCATATTTGTGGATTCATGGTTTAAGCATATTCTAATGATAATTGCCTAGTTTGATTATATTCAGATAGCTCTAAGTTTTAGTGTAAGACTTTTAAAGTTATCTTTGACATATCCTCCATTTTTTAATGAAAGTAAACATAATATCAACAGGCATTTATGTAAGAGTGCTAATATCTACCTTTTTTGCAGAGATTCACCTCTGCTAGGCCTGTGCCCTGATATTGGTGTTCTGTGGTGATGTCTATCACAGAGATGAAAAACATGGGCACTACTAAATAACTAAAACCCCCAAGATAATCTAAATCTCAAGTTTTAAAAGGCCCCTTTCATTTAGGATCATTAGATAATAAAATATCTCATGATAGTCTTTAGATCTTTACAACACCAGTTATTGTGTTTTAATACATCAGGAATAATCTGGCCATCCTGCTACCATTATACCCTTTGTTAGCTGCATCTTCCCTTAACACATATATAAAAATATTTGGGAAGTGACAAATTTCCTCCCAAAAATATGATTAAAATAAACAAAGCTCCAAAATTCTAGAAGAGATAGATCCACATAGATGCAAAATTACCTTCTTAGGAATGTTTAACCCAGGTCATAGAATAAAAACTACATTTCAAACCAGTATTCAGAGGACATTGGATGTTCTATGAACAAGGACATTGGATGAAGACAGCTGACAAAACATAAGAACCCTCTGGAACCCAAACCTTTAAAAGGCCATATATATTTTACAAAATGATACTCATAAATCTACAGTGGTGATGGAAATCCAGAGTATCTGTTATCAGTTATTCATATCATTTGAGGAATTTATTAATACAGAAAACAGAGAAAGGAGGCTCATGTAAACCACAGCCCAAAAGGCATACAGAAGATGATTAAATGGCAGATGTGAATGGGACCAAAGGATGTTTCAAGCTCAGAACAATGCATCCATTAATCAGGGTCCTTATGGGAGTTGGGGCTGGGAGCTGTACTGATTGGTCTGGGTTGAGGCAGGGAGCAGTTGATCATGGCTCAGGCCCTGGTATCAGTCATGGCCATGTACCGTTTGGTTCCCAAGGGATGCAGGTCATAGGGTTGTTCTGCTTTCATGAGTCCAGACCCCTGAGTTTTGGTCAGTGTATCTTGGTCATGGTTGATAGACTTGAAGTTTTCTTCTTAAGTGAATTTGACGCTGACCACAATCCAAGTGATAAAAAAGAGCAGACATCTAGTATTATGTACAGGTAGGAGGGTCTGGGAGAAAGAATGTAAGTGAATTCTAGTTCTACCAGGCTAAAACAAAGCTAGCTGGGGTTAGTGCAGAATGTGTGCTGAAGAAATCAAGGTAAGGTGCAGTTACAGTAATAAAAGAGATTAAACTGGAGAAAAACAGAAGTTTAATAACATGTACCTCTCCTGTATATATGAAAGAGACAAGGAAAACTGAGTAACTCTCCAAAATGGCTCAAGCTAGTACCTTAAATGCCATCTCCAGCTAGAGGCAAAAGATGTATTGGTGGACGAGGCAAGGCAGGTTATGGGAGATTGCCAGTAAAAGCACGGTACAAGAGGGTCTGGTTTCATGCAGATCTAAGACACTGCCTTCTCCATGGCTAAGATTTAGTCACCCTCCTCTTCCAGATACAGAGAGGGAGACACACTTACAAATGGTAAATACAGGATGGCAAACAGAGATATGAAAAGAGGCTGCATATCCCATGTCATCAGGGAGATGCAATATGCAACAACGAGATGCCATTACACACCTATCAAAATGGCAAAAATCCCAAACAGGGACTACACCGAACATGGGCCAGAATTACGAGCAATAACACTCACTGCTGATGGGAATGCCAAGGGTACAGGCGCTTTGGAAGGCACTTTGGCAGTTTCTTAAAAAACTCAACATACCATGTGATCCAGCAGTGACACTACTTGGAATTTAATAAACAGAATTAAATACCTGTGTCCACACAGAAACCTGCACACCGATGTCACAGCAGCTTTATTCATGACGGCCCCAAACTGGGAAGCAACCAAGATGTGAGTCAGTAGGTTAATGAATAAACAAACCGTGGTCCATCCAGACAATAGAATATTACTTAGCACCGGAAAATGTGCTATCAAGTCATGGAAAGCCATGGAAGAAACTGAAATGCAGATTACTAAGAAGCCAATGTGAAAAAGGCTCCACGCACAGGGTGTGATTCCGTCTCTGTTACAGGCTGTGAATGATGAAACAGTCAATCAGGTCAAAGAGGAGCAGTTGCCAGGGCGTAGCAGGTGAAAGAGAGGTGAAATGGGCTTTTGGGCAGTGAAACTACTCCGTGTGACTCGGGAATTGTGGACACATCATTGTATATTTGTCTAATTCCATAGAAGGTACACGACCAGGAGCGACCCCTCAGGAAAACTATTTGGGTGATGATACGAGGACGGTCTGAGAAGTCTCCAGCCGTGTAAAATGAAACCTGCAGGCTTTGAGGCCTGGATTACTCTGGAACCGCCCTCGTATGTCATCAATAATAAACGGAGCACCCTCATTGGGATGCAGATGATGGGGGAGTCTGTGCACGTCTGGGCGCAGAGGGCATATGGGACACCTCCGTACTTCTCACTCGCTTTGTCTATGATCCTGAAACTGCTCAAAAAACTGAAATACTTACCTTTCGTTTTTGGCTTACATAATGGGTATTCATTTCCACACCGTTCTAGAGGTTAAAAGTTCAAGGTCAAAGTGCCAGAAGGGTGGGGTTCAACTGAGGCTCCTTTCCTCAGCTTAGAGATGGCCGCCTTGTCACTGCGTTCTGTCCTGGTCGTTCCTCTCCTTGAGCACGTGCCCCTGGCATCTCTTAACACATCCCAATGCTTCTCTTCTTATAAGGACACCAGTGAGATTAAATTAGGGCTTATCCTAACAGCATTATTTTAACGGAATCCACTCTGTAAAGGCCTTATCTCAAACACAGTCCCATTCTGAAGTCCTGGGGGTTGAGCTTCAATACATAAATTGGGGGCGGGGAAGCTCACAAAGGAGCCCAAGCCACTGGGGTAGCCTCAGTATTCCTTTGCTACAATTGACCTGAAACCATTACCGTAAACTGGGTGGCTTAGAACCACAGAAGTTCATTTTCTCACAGTTTTGGAGGCTACAAATCTGAAATCCAGGTGTCCTATCATTGAAATTATAAAATATGTGAACTTCTCTGAATGGCTTTCTTCACATAGCAATATGCATTCGAGGTTTTTCCATGCTTTTCCATGGTTTGATAGCACATTCATTTTTAGCACTGAATAATATTCTTGTCTCTGAATTTACCCCCATTTAACTATTTATTCACCTACTGCAAGATACCTCCCTTGCTCCCAAGGTTTTGCAATTGTGTATTAAGCTGAACTACACACACACACACACACACACACACACAGCACGCAGATGTTCGTGTGTATGTAAGCTTTCAACACCTTTCAATAAATAACAAGGAATGTCATTGCTGGTTCATATGTTTACTTTTGTGAGAAACCACCACACTATTATCCAAAGTGGCTGTAGCGTTTTGCATTCTCACCAGCAATGAAGAAGAGTTTCTATTGCTCCACATTCTCACCAGCATTTGGTACTGCCAGTGTTTCAGATTTTGGCTAGCCCAGTAGGTGTGTTGGGGTGTCCGGGTGTCTCCATTTGCATTTCTCTGGTGGTGTATGATGTGAAGCATCGTTTCATAACTTTATCAGTATATCTTCTCAGGGAAAGTGTCTGTTAACGTCTTTGGTCTCGGTTTTTTTTTTTTTTGTTTTGTTTTTACTGTTAAATTGATTGGGGTAAGTTGGGTTAGTAAAATTACATGGGTTCCATGTGTCATATTCCACAGTGTGTGTTGTGTTACGTGTTCATCACTCAGAGCCAGTTCTCTTTCCATCACTGTGTATTTGGGAGGCGGTCATTTCTCTACCCCCTCCCTCCACACCCTCAGATAACCACTAGCCATGAAACTATGGGTTGTGTCCGCCAGTTTTTGTTTCTTTGTTGCTTTCAGCCTGTGTTCCACAAAGAGGTGAAATCATATGTTTCTTGGAGTTTTCTGTCTGGAGCTTTTTTTAAAGCTCTGAAGGAAGACTTTTCCCCCTCAGTGTTGAGTCTAGGCTTCCCCAAAGAAATGCGTAACCTTAGGAGTTGTGAAATGTTGTTCAACGGAAGCCCACTGAAAGCAGGTTTAGATAAAGTTAAATTATTTAAACAAACTTGTACCATGTTACCTACTGGGAAGAATAATTAATATCTTCAAATTAGAAACTCATAAAAATTTGTACACGTATGTCATGTGTACATCAAGTAATGATTGATAAACGAGGAGCCTTCCTCACCATCATCACTATTGTTTGTAATGGACAGAATATTCAATGAGTACTTTTCTGTCGGTAGAGCAGGAGCCTATCCACCTTTCATGGATTCCACAAATACAATGTACTAAGTATAATAATACCAGTAGTCTCAGGTTCCCCTTTTTGTCACAGTAAAATAAAGTTTTAAAACTGTGTGTGTGTGTGTGTGTGTGTGTGTGTGTGTGTGATCGCAGGTCGGGCTTGGATCAGACTGAGGAAGCTGGGAGTGCCCCAGGGTCACAGCGTGGGGATGATGAGGCCCACACCTCAGTGCCACGAGCACGGTCATTCCTGCCCCTCTGCCATTCTTCCTGTGTCCCCACTCCCTCTAAGCTATCTTTCCATTCACTTTCTTTTACCCTGGAAGGTAGATGGCGGCCTGGTCAACATTCCTACCACTGAGAGCTCAGTGATGCTTTTGCTCTGCAAATGCAACATCATCCATCCCACAGCCTTAACGAATACCCAGGGACAAGAGCTACTTGCCCACGGTGATGGTCCAGCAGGGAGACTTCCGTGTCTAATTTAAGTATGCGCCCCAACACGTGAACATGACCCCAGCACAGACCGTTATGCAGCATCTGTGCTGTTCTGAGACTGAACCCCAACCAGACCAGGGTCCACTGTGGCAATGTTCCCCCACCCCAAACACGGCATGGAGGGTTCACCCACCCTGGGATCCTGTCATCACTCACTTCTAAATAATGATTAAGCCCCTGTTTTTCTTCACTGACAGTTTCTGAGACCCACACCTGTCCCGGCCCCTTCAGATACAGCAGGCCTGTCTTCGCTACAGCCCTAAAGGACACACGTGTTCTTCCAGGTGAGGATTTGGGCTGCGACGTGTGGGCATTAAGGCAAACTACAGGGCAGCACACAGACCCATGTCCTCCATCGTCGTCAGGACCACATGGGCTTTGGGGGCACATGGTTATCATTTCTCAACGAGAGCTCCAGGGGGCTGGCCCCCTTTCAGAAGCCAAAGGAAGTGATCAGTAAGGGCTGAACAAACTCCTTCCTCTCCCTGAGCACAGACCCTGGTTACCCCAACCCCATGCCCCCAACACAGAACACAGGAAAGACATCACTTCTGTCAGACAAGCATTTATTAGGCTTCTCAATGTTGCTCTCCAAATGAAATGTGAGGGTGGGAAAGCATTTCCCTGGGATCAATGTGGTGTCAGATTTGTGGAGACAACACCCTGCACCTCCTGCCTTCAGCAGTGGGCCCCTGGCCAGGGTGAGGCCCGCAGGTGGGGCTTGGATGGGGCACCTTCGCCTCGTGGGGCCCCTGTTGTGGGGTCTTCTGCAGTAAAACTGATACCTTGAGGGGATCTCTGTCCTCGTCTCTGGTAGCAACAGCGTGGCATGCAGGGAAGGCTGCCTGGACGTCCCCGCATCAGCCCTGCAGGGGTCCGTGCTTCCGCCCTCCCCTCCATTCTCCCGACCTTTTCTGGGAGGAGACGGGGCTCTGCAGGGCCGGGGGTGTCTGCACGAACTTCGTGCCTAAATCTATCTCGGAAAAACCCTCCCAAACCTTTCCTGGGTTTCTGGGTAGCGCTTTTTGTAAAGTTGTTTCAGGTCCGTTTCTCTCAGCCCTTGGTACGGGGCTGCCCTTCCCCCTGGGAAAAGCGCGTGGGAATAAATGTTGCATCGTGTTCCTTAACCCCCTGGTAAGTTGAGGCATCACTAATGGGGTTCGGGAGGATTTGCTCCTAGGGACTCTTTTGATGTGATGTAATTTTCAAACCCCCTCTTCCTTCCAGGTTGGAGGGGAGCCAGAGTTGGGAACAGGACGCGTCCAGGTTGGGTCTCAAGTCGAGTCGGCCCTGATGCCACTATATTTTTTGAGAGACTGATCATGTGAACCTGAAGGTCTGGCTCACAGTCAGACAGCAGATCTGTGTCTGCAGGGCTCCTTGAGTCACTGAGGGGGCTCTTTGGGGACATTCTCGGGGGAGTTCCCCTCCTCCC
>PVJL010021394.1:0-10666 GCA_004026885.1 Lyroderma lyra
GAAGGCCAGCCATGTTGGCGTCAAGAGGCTTTGGGGCTTAGGTACCCACAGAACTTAAGGAAGGAAACAGAAGAAAAGAGAGTCAATTTAGTAAGTGGAAGCCATTCCCAGCCCTCTGTTCTTCTTTTTGCTCTCCTTGAAAATCTGTGATAGTCTAGTAGATTAGTCACAGTAAAGACAGAAAAACAAAATAGTTTAATTACTATGGAAAAATAATACAGTGGTTACAAAGTTTTCACAAAAGAGTATGAGGTCTAGGTGGTTTCACATTTAAACCTTTCAAGCTCTGATAATCTCAGTGCTATTCAGACTATTCCTCATCAAATAAAAAAAGAAGGAAAACTTTCAGTCCTTCCTGTGAATCAAGTATAATACTGATCCTAAAGGCTAACAAGAACTTCACCAATAAATAATGCTATAGATGTGTCTCATGTGCAAATATTGATACAAAAATCCTAAATAAATTATTAGACACTAAGAAAAGCAATACACCATGATTATGTGATTTAGTTCAGAAACCCTAGGTTGGTTCAATATGCGACAATTGGTTGTTGCAACACATCCTATTAATAGATCAAGAAGAAAATGATCTAGATGCAGAAAAGACATCTGCCCAAATTCAACACTGATTCATATTTAAAGTATTTTATAAAATTGAAAATAACAGATACTTTTCTAACATGATTCTATGTAACTATAAATTAAAATATTTTTGTCATCATCTTTTTTCCTGCAGCAAAAATAATGGATTATAAAGTTTGTTTGGATAAAGAAAAAAAGAAAATCAACCTGCATCATCAAGGAAAAAAAACAAAGAGGGACGACTAGCTCCACCAGTTAGTAAAACATTGTAATTTCAATTATTAAAGCAGTGTGGTGTTGGTGCATTAATAGAAAGAACAGTGAAACAGTCAGAAAAGTCAGAAATAGAATAAATTAATCATATGATATTCACTTACATTCAATTCAATTTTATTATTTGTATTTATATTCAGTAAGGCAGCATCTCACAAAAAGATGGACTAATAAGCAAATTTAGGGTAACTGCATAACTATGTAGAAAAAGATAAAACTGCATGCATTGTCTCATGCCATTCAAATTCCAAATAAATTGGAAATTTAAATGTAAAAAATAGAAAAATATAAATAATAGAAAAAAATATGGATTAATCCTTTGTAAGCTGGGGATGGGGAAAATAGTTCTAAGAATTGAAAGAGTTTAAGGAAAAGAGTAATCCATTTGATTATATAAAAGTCTAAACAATAATGTGAGGCAAAATACTCCATAGACAAATTTAAAGCACAAATGCCAAACTAGGGGTAAAAATATACAACTTATATTAAAGAGGGTGAATTTTTCTATTATAAAAAGAAAAGCGAAAACTAAAGAAACAAAAACCCAACAACTGTACAGAAACTGGAGTAAGAGATATGAATAAACAGTTTTTTAAAAAGGAAATATAAACAGACATTAACATTCACTCATAATAGAAAAAAAGAAATCAAAACAAATAAAATAAAATAAAATTACACCTCTATTTCTGAGGTGACATACTATTTCTCACCTACAGGTTTGGCAAAAATCGGAAAATTCATTGGCATAATCTGGCGGTAAGTAAGCAGGAAACATGTCCTTCTCTGCATGGCTAGTGAGGACAGAAAAACAGTCCAAAACCTACCAAGGAAATGTTAGCAATCTCTTGCAAAGCCCATATACATTTTCCCTTTGATTATCAATCCCAGTTTTAGGATTTATCCCATAGCTACACTTGACAAAAATATAGAAAGAATGATGCCTGAGGGTACTCATTGCATCATTATTTGTAATAGCAAGAGACCAATACCCTACCAAACGGCCATCAGTCGGGGACTGGTAGACTAAACTAACGTATATCCACACAGTGTGTAAAACGGTAAAAAGGCTTCAAATGTATCTCTATATACCAATCTGGGGAGATCTCCAGTATATATGATTAAGCAGAAAAGTGGAGAAACTAATGTAGAATTTACCTACCATTTCTGTACTAAGGAGGAATATGAACTATATATACAGTTCACATATATGGAAAAGCAATGGCAGGATAATCTGAAAACTAATCCAACAAAAAAGTTACTTATATGGGGATAGGAGACACAGGGTGAGGGGACAGAGACGCAAACTGGACATGGTACTACTTCGGATGCATTTTTAGATTTCATACATTTTATTTTAAAACCATGTGGATGGTTTAAATAATTATATTAATACAACAAAAATTATATTTAAAATACTAGCAAAATCACAGGAAATGAAACAAATAAACCTAATTTTATAATATTTTGTGTAGCGGATAAACCACACAAGGAACTGGTCCCAAAGACTGGAAAAGCAGCAATTTCATTGTTCAGCGAACTGAATTCTAGATTTCCTCTGTCATTATTGATGTGGGGAACTCCTGTCGGGGCACCACACTTTCTGGAATCCTGCTTCTTTTCTTTCAGAAAAAAGAGGAATTTAAACTGGGTGGTCTCTCAATTGCCTTCCAGCTCTAAAGACCTGCCTTGGGGACTCATCTCCCATGAAGGGAACAGGCTGGGTTTTCAGGCAGCCCTCAGGGTCTGATACGGCAAATGCATTCGAAGTGCACCGGTCAGCACAATTTGTCCTGCTCAATATGACATGTGTGGACGTTGTGCTAATAACCCACCTCACTCCCCTCCCTACCACCCACCCCTACCACTCTGACAGCATCCTCCCTGCTGTGCTGCTGGCCCGTACCTGGTCCTTCCTCACACTGGAGTCAACCCACACACAGGCTCCCTGGACCTAGCTGTTCTCACAGCTCTATCCCTCTGGGGCCTCCTCTTAGCCAGGCTCACCTTCTTTTCAACGAGTTGGTGACTTCTCAGGTTTTCTCCAAAGAAGCTGTTCGGGCTGGTGCTTTTGCTTTAACTCTGAGGAAAATGTGTTTGCACCCTCCTAAAACACTGAGCCAGGAAGCTCTGATTGGGTGGAGCCAATGGAGGAACTGTGTGACTTTAAAGAGACAGAAATGTTGCCCCATCATTTGGTGGATCCTGCAAATTTCTCAAATTGAAACATTTTCTTCCATGTGCCAACATTTCCAAAGACATGTTTGGTGTTTTGGGTTCTAGTGGTGGATCCAAAAGGCCCCTATTAAATGTCCCAAATCTTGCCCCCAAAACCAGGAAGAATGTCTAATCATCGTCCCTGGTGCAGCAGGAGACTGTGGGTGATTTTGGAAGAAGAAAGTCGGGCGTGGGACTTGGTGTGTCTTGGAGGTGCTTGCTAGTCATGATATAATGTGAATTTTTATTCTAGTCTTTTAGGAGGGTCTCAAGTTACTCCTTCAAAAATGAACAAGACTCTTGTACAAAGCCAAAAGGGTCTGAACCACTGTGAGCTAAGAAGAAGAAGAGGCCTGGAAAGAAATCTTCCAGGGACCACACAGGTCTCTGGAGTTTTTCATATGGTTTGTGCAAGCTTTAAAGTTTGCATGATGTGACAAATAAAGATGCACCCAGGGAGCAGACACAGCTTTCCTTTCCAACCCTGCTACCTTCTCCTACCCCAGGCCCTGGCAGAGATAGCTTATCCTAGATCTACCCAGTGACTGGTTCCAGCCTGCTCTGAAAATTGTTTTGAGGTGAGAGACAGGCTGTCAAAGCTCTCCTGCTTGACAAGATGTTCTAGTTGTCTGTTGAATCACCATAAGGATATTGTTTTTATTAAATATTTTGATGACTAGATTGAGAAACTGGATTGGTCGATGCTTAAGCAGAAAGCAGTGGACTACCCATGGAGGGAAGGAGCACGATTTGGAAATGATGGTGTTCATAACCATATCATTGGTGCATATCATTGAACCAATTATTGGTGTTAATAACTTGGGCCCCCTTGAAAGGGTCCCCAGATTAACAGGTTTGCAACTACCAATAAAGGTACAGATCAGGACCAGCTCCATAATTCACAACATCTAGCACAAAAGGAAAATGCTAGATCTTTTGTTCAAATATCATTAAGAATTTCAAGATGACATCAACAGAGTATTAAACCAAATAAGGGGCCCTTCTAAGCACAGGGTTCCATGCAACTCTACAGACCAACACACACATGGAACTTGCCTTGACAAAGCTGCGTTTATGTATGAGTCTACAGCAAAACCAGAACCACGTGAGCTCTAAATATGTCCATCCTTGCCCAGTTCCATTTTATTCTACGTTTTTTCTTTTGTTTGTTTGTTTTTTAATGAAACTCATACTGCCAGAAGCTGCCTTGGATGTTCTCCTGGTCAGCTAATTGCTTCTTCAGGTAGTATGCTCAAGTACACTGTTAAATTCCCTAAAAGGAAGGGGAGAGTAGTTGAGAAAGAATTTATAGATGCATGCAAATCTCAAATGGAAACAACCCTGAGGCCATTGGCCACAGAGGAGCATCTGGCACATAGCAGTCCCCTCAAACCCTAACTTGGGAGTGGGCTCCCTCTAGAAGATCAGTGATACAAAGAGGGGTGTCTTGTCTCTCTCCTGTATTGTTCACGTGGGCCTGCTCCTCATTATGAGGAGCACCTTTCCACTTCCAGCTCTGCTGTGCGCCCCCTGACTCTCTGCAGCTGGTCCCCACTGCAACTCCATGAAGTAGCTCCCTCCCTAGGATGCTGCTCCTTCCACACAGTCAGAAATAAAGAGATGAATGTGAAGGAAGCTGCAGCTCCTTTTTTTTATGTTTTCCCTTTATCTTTACATCATACACATGGTGATGTGGATATATGTGAATTTTCCAAAAGACTGGAGATTGTTGGGAGGCATTGCTTTAAATTCTGTGGGAGTCTGCCTTGTGGAACTCAGGGTATTTTTTCCGCTGCTATAATCTAGATAACTTAAAAGCTCAAACTTATTAAGAGATTGCAGAAATAATAGCAGGAAGCAGAAGAAATGGTTCCTCACACTCCCCTGACTCTTCTGCAAATGAACAAGTAAACTTGGTATATAAGCTTCCTACTGTGCCATAACAAATTGCCAAAAATTTAGTGGCCTAAGACAATACAAATTTGTGCTCTTACAGTTTTAGAGGTCAAGAGCCACACATTAGTCTTACAAAAATAAAATGAAGGTATTAGCAGGGCTGGTTATTTGTGGAGTTTGCAGGAGAGAATCCATCCCTTGCCTTTTCAGCTTCTAGAAGCTGTCAGAATCCCTTAGCTTGTGGCCACATCCCTCTAATCTCTGCAGCCACCATCGCATCGCCTACATCCTCCTTTGATCTTCTTGCCTCCTTCTTAAAAGGACCTTTGTGATTACTCAGATAATCCAGAATAATCTCCTCATCTCCAAATCATTAACTTAATCACATTGTCAAAAACCCTTTGCAATAAGATAACAATTCACAGGTTCTGGGGATTAGGACGTGGCTGTCTTTGGGGGGTCGATTATTCAGCCTACCCCATGCAGATAAGTTAACCTCTCTTGCAACTCACTTTCCTAATCTTTAAATGGAGCCAGACAGAAAAAACAAAGAACTGTATGACTTCACTCATATGCGGAATATAAAACTGAAAGCAACAAAGAGAAAAGAAATGAACAAACAAACAACCCATGGACACAATCAATAGTTTAATGTTTATTTGGGGACGAGTGGGTTAGGGAGGGGAGAAAGGGAGGGGGTGGGAGAGGAGGGGGGAAGCTAAACATAAGGTGATGGAAAAAGAAGTCACATTAGGTGGTGAACTTACTATACAACAAGTTGACAATGCACTGTAGAATTGTATGCCTGAGACCTGTGTAGTCCTTGGTAACAGGTGTCACCCCAGTAAGTCTAACAATAAAAATGAATTTAAAAAATGGAGCACTTACTTCACAGTGCTCTTGTTAGTATCAAGAAGTGGGGTCTGCTGTAAAACAAAAATAAAATAAAATGTGCAAATGATTTTGAAATTGAGTGATGGACAGAGGCTGGGAGAACTGTGAGGCGCATGAGAGAAAAGGCTTCGATGGCGTTGAAGAGACTGTTAGGAACATTAAAGGTGAGGTCTCAGACCTAAATGAGGACTGTGGTGGAGGACAGGTGACGCTTGTTGTAAAGTGGAAAGGAAGTTGCTGAATTATGTTCTACTACTGGGTGGAAAGATGAACTTGTGACTGATGAACTTGAGTGTTTCGCCGGGGAGGTTTCCAAGTACAGTATGGGAGGTGCAACCTATTTTCTCCTTGCTGCATGTAGGAAAATGAAAAAGAACAACAAGAGTCTAGAGTGATGCATCTACAAGCCAAGGAATGCCAAAGATTGCCACAAACCACAAGAAGCTAGGCCCTGTAAGGAAGGATCCTCCCAGAGCCTTCAAAGAGAGCATGGACTTCTTGATGTTGGACTCCTGGAACTATGAGACAATAAATTTCTGTTGTTTTAAGCTACCCAATTTAGGGTCCTCTGTTACAGCTGCCCTAGAAGTTTCCTACACCACCTTTGTCTTTGCTTCCACCTTTCTCCTGCCTGCCTTTTGTTCTACCCTTTTAACAACTCAAAGAGTTTCTCCTTTTGCATTGCACAGTCTGAGCACTACACATTTACTAGTATATGTTCCTCCTCATTCCTCACCCACATACGTGGCCCACGTGGACCATGGAAACCTCAGTGATGTGCAAAGTGGTGGCTTTCTCAGAAAGGCATTTTAAACTCTGTCTGAGCCTGCATTCAGCGACTTCTTATTGCTCAGGTTTCCCAGATGTTGTAGCCACCCCGACCCCATCCTCTATACTTTTACCCTTTCTGAACTCAGGCCCTTTGCACAAGAATTTAACATTTGTCAACAATTTATACAGCACCCAAAGAAAACCAAAACATTATTTCTTTTCGGGAGAGGCAGAGGAAATGAAGGGCTGGCAGTGCAATTAAGGCCCTCTAAACTCGAAAGGGAAACAGGCTGCTAGGATGGCAGGAGCTCAGCAGGTTGTAAGACCACTTCCACCGGAAAGCATGCCCCAGTTGCGCTCGGAGGTCAATCTCACACTCTTACAGAATAACCAAATTCACATAAAAGGGTTGTTTTATCTAAAAAGTAGAAGAGGGCATATCCCTCAAAACTTAAGGTATATCTCTTAAGACAAAACAAGCTTTAATGCATGTTCATGCTGGAGACATCTGCCCAGGCTACACTGGCAGAGCGGGATGACTAACACCAACTGACAGTTTGTATCCCGTTAGCCCGATGACACTCGTTTTGTTCCATGAGTTTCAGAGCAGACTTTCATATTAGCACACCAACACTGAGTGCCATTAACTCATGAAATGTAGTCAGGAGAAGTATGTGGGTCTGATTCTGCAGCTATAAAATATATGGCTTTGGACAAAACACAAAAGAAAACAAAAACCATATCCCCTCTGAGCTCCATTATCTTTACAGATAAGAAGATAGAGAAGTGTTAGATCATTTAAGTCTGAGGTCTACCACGGAATTATACAATACAATAATATTTGGGCCTTGTCCTTTGAGAACCAATCCCCTGACTCCCTACTGGCACATGTCATGAGCCTTGGCTGCTTACCCACACTACTTCTCAGATACTGGTTGATTACAGTGATCAACCTATTACAGTGAACAGGGGTCCTCAAAGGGAGCCCCCAGGGAGAGTCCAGGCCTGGGGCTCTTGGGTTGTGGGGTCTGGTGTGAGGGAGCAATATTTCTGTGGGCCCTCTTCTCCCAGTACTTGGAGTCCCTAGGGTCATCAGAGTAATGTATAGTCACAGACTGACAGATATCAACTCTATTTACCACTTGGCACCAACATCCTAGAAAGCAAGAAGCAAAGAAGCAGGCATTTTTCTCCCCCCAGTTTTCTGCTATTCTCAACACACCCACAGCTCCCTGCCTTACTCATATTCCAAGACTTCTTAGTGCCTTCAACCCAAAACCAACCATGTTTGCTTGGCTATCCTCTGAATTCTTAGCCCGTCCATGACACTCGTAGTAGAAAAAGAGGCTACCTAGGAAACAGGAACGAGGGAAAAAGTCAGAGGCTGTCATAGCTATCTGGCAGCATTCAGTAACTTGCCATTTTTCTGAAATTTACAATGTGGTTTGCACAATTTCTGCTATTATCTGCATTTAATCCTTTTGGTTTCAATTCGACATCTTTTGTTGCTTCACTGCAACCACCATGAAGAGTGTTCTTAAGTGCTCTACTACTAATGATAAATGCTATAAACAAAACTTTAACAAGAGACAAAGAGACAATTTTTATGTATATATCAACATATCACAGCTCAAAAATAATTTTTTTGTTTCTCATAATCGCTTAGATTTCCAAGAAATGAGCTACAGCATGACTTATTATAAATACACTTGTACATAGGAAAACATGCACCCTGCCTCTGCCTCGGCCATTTCCTGCCTCACATCCTCCTTGTCTGTCTTGCTCATCACTAAAGGCTGTGGTCCTACCACAGACTGCAAATTGGTTACGGGGTCTATGTCCTCTTATTTGTACCTGCTGAAGTGTTCAGAGAGATGAGCGGAGAAAGGCTGGGCCAAGAAGAAACATCACTATGGAAATCGCACTGAGGATCCAATTCGGATTGCTCCTCAGGTGGTGTTGCTGAGTCTCCAAATTCACACGAGGGCCTCATTTAGAGCAGGCACGACACTTAACACTTGGACTCTGACATGAGCCAACAAAGTGGATTCTGCTCTAAATTGGAATAAGTGCTAATGAATGTTGCTTTCAAAATTCTAACAACAAAGTCCTGAAAGCATAAGTAGCTATTAAATAGCAACCTCATTGTTTTTTAAATATTGTTTATCATTAAAAAAATAACACTTGAAAATTAGAATTCAGGACTTACTTCCAAGCTATTGAAAAACCATAAATGACTACTTGGAAATATAAGGGGACATCAGCATTTCTCCTACCCTCTGCAAGCATAACATATTTGCCTTTAGTGGAAAACCAAGGGTTCCAGATAAAAATAGCCATGCAGAAGGTAACGGCAGCTGCCACCAAGGTCCCCATTTAGCAATACGGTAGACTTTCTGTTAGCTGGAACTCAAGCAACTGGCAAAAACAAACAAACAAACAAACAAAAACAACAACAAAAAACCAAAACAAACATGGAAGAAATAATGCTACTTTGAATAAAAATTGAAATAAAATCAATTTCTAGTGAAAATGTAAGTTTAAACTTGGCAGGCTATGTGCTGCACCATGAGTAAGGCCATGCTTGGAGCACCACAGGTCTGTCCCCCAGTCCTGCCAATTCACCGTGTGTAAACATACTGGCTTGGGATCTATTATTATTCAAATTTTGTGTTCTCCCCCAACCCCAAGTATGCTGAAACAGGTCCCAGGTAAGCATAAACCCATAGTGCTTACCCTCAAGCAGAAGATGGAAATATGCAAAAGGCTTGAGAAAGGTGAGAGTCCTGCAGGGATCATGGAGGAATTTAATGTTGGTTGGTCAGTGATTTATGACTTTAGGACTCAGTGTCAGAAGATAAAGAAGTTTTATCTTAAGTCAGAAGTGACAAGAATGTGGAGAGCTGTCACACTCTTCATACACCAAAAAAAGAAGTGCTTCACCAGGCCCTGTGTGAGTGGTTTTCACTGAAAAGGTCTGAGGGTGGCCGTACTCCTCGACCCATGTTGCAAGAAAAAGCGAGAGAATTCCATGAAAAAATAAACATGGAAGGTCAGTGTTCATTTTCAAGTGGCAGGCTTACCTGATTTGAGGTTTGTCATGGTATCCATAAGTTGGACCTGTCAGGTGAGCAGAAACTGGCTGATTTTGAGGTTGCAGCTTCATTTTATGACATGTTTAGTAAATTGGTTGCAAAAAATGGCTTGAGCAGGTTTATAATGCAGATGAGACTGGATTAATGTGCAAGTGTCTGCCTAATTCTACTTTGGCTGGAGGTAATGAGAAGGTAGCTCATGATTTCAAGCTAACTAAAGAGCGTATAATAGTGTTCATTTTTGCAAATGTATCTGGAAATCATAAGGTAAAGTTGTGTGTTAGTCAGAAAATTTGCTAAACCAAGATGCTTTAAAGGGATAACTACTTTTCCTGTAGATGATCATGCACAGAGTAACAGTTAGATGGACGCAGAAATTGTTGCCAAGTGGTTTCAATATTTATACGTCCCAAGTGTTAGAGAAAATTTACAAAAGAAAGGAGTGCCAGAGAATAGTGAAGTTCTGTTGCTCCTGGGTAACTGCTGTGCACGTCCTCCTGCGGAACAGCTCGTTAATGGCAACGTTTTCTTGTTATTTTCCAGCTAATGTCACAAGTTTGATCCAACCCATGGATCAGGGACTAATACAGGATGTAAAAATGTTTTACAGGCATGATTTTATGTCAAAAATGACCAATTTTGATGGGCCAATTCTGGACTTTCAGAAAACAATATAATCTCATAGATGCTGTCTACACCGTCAGTTGTGCTTGGGATTCTGTGAGAAGTGAAACGTTACGGAAATGTTGGAGTAAGCTGTGGCCAGCTGTGGTGTCTGTGGATTCCTCCTCATCCTCATTGATTTTAAGGGGTTTAAATAGTCAATAGGCAGCTGCCAGCGGCAGGGTTTGTGATGAAATCTGTGAGTTAGTTGACTCTGGCTAACAACAACATGAATTTGTCTTGAAATGAACTCAACAACAGGCCTGCTGTGGATGACG
>PVJL010021395.1:0-10666 GCA_004026885.1 Lyroderma lyra
AATGAAAGGCAATTTTCTTACGGAAAACGGAATGACTTTTTGGCTAACCCAAGTATGTCAATTATACTTGAATAAATTAACAATAATACAGAGAGCAAAATTCCATTCTGCAAAACCCAGGCAAAATTAAGCAATACATTGCTTAAGTTTATATACACTCTTACAGAGTAAGACCATAAAGAAAAGGAAGGGATTTATTGACAGAAAATTAATTACAATGACCACTTAAGGAATGAGGAAGGAGAAGGACGCAACTTTGGAGGAATATGTGGTAGGCCACAAAGAAACTGATAATTTTCTATGCCTTAAGTTAGACAGTGGGCAAATGGATTATTAGTCCTTAAAGTACGTATGTTATATACACTCATTTACATATAAAGTAAATTTTACATAAAAATTATTAAATACAATATGCACAAGAATTCCTGTTTAAAACACACATTCCCAACCCCTGCTGTAAGGGAATATGTTTTAGTAGATTTTGGTAGTAAGGAGACACTTGAAGTTCAGCTTTTAAAAATAAACACCCCAGGCATACCTGCAGGTGATTCATGCAGGGCCATGGACCACATTATGAGAAATACTAGATTATACTTCCCGAATTATCATGCTTTATACCAAAAATGTTTAGACGTTCGTTTTAAAATAAAATATTATTTTAAAAAACTAAACAAAACAAAACCCCATTTGTTAAAAGGATCAAAACTGAGGAGTTCTGGTAAGAGCTGAGGAGGAGGCCCCAAGACTTATCTGTTGGGTCTTCCTCTCCCCCACTGCAGTGTTAGAAGTAGCTCTAGAAGTCCATAACTTTATTACCAACGGCAAAGATACCCCGCAGGGTTAATACCACTCAATAAATTTAAAAATAAAAATTAGTAATTACGTAGGTTTGAATACAAGTCAAAAGCAAGCTGGAAATTAAACCTTGGGTATAATTTAACTAGAATTTATAAAATGTGCATTTTAGGGTGACTTTTATTATGCCCACACAATTTGCATAAGTGAAAGTGCAATGTCTGATACACAGTAGGTATGCAATACAGTTTAAGTGAACTGTAGGTACATGATTCATTCAGAACCTTGGATAAAACAAGATTTAAGGCAAGAGACTTGTTATTCTAAAATTTGGGTGCAATTCACAACATAGCCACAATTTCTTCCACTGGAATGCTTCCTGGCAACAAAAGTAGTGAATTTGTTAAGTTACCCATAGCAAACCACAGCACCCTGAACACCTGCTGAAAGAAAGAATTTTCTAGTTACAAGTATAGTTTGAACATGCTGTCTAGAACAGATCTACTCTGCATGAAACATGTAGCCAAAGTGAGAAAGGAATGGGAAGATATATTCAAATAGGAAAAAATAGGTGGGTGGTTACAAGTTGGTGTAAATGGAACATCATGTAGAGAAATGTGTTCTTTTCTGAATTTACATTTTATACACAAATGGTATAATTAATACTTGGCCATAAGCAGTACTTCATGAAATGGCTTTGAGGATATTTTACTAAATTGTTGCCACATACAGAGCCCCACCCCACCAAATATTGGTCAAGACTTATACTATCTGTCATGGCAAAGAAGAACACACAAGTTAGTATTCTCCATGAAAACCCTCTCCTCAAAAGCCCATTGGTTTCTGTTGATTCTCTTGGCCTTTATTCAAGAGAAGCTGGCATGGGCTGTTGCCTAGCAACAGCATACAGTGCACTTGTCTACCATCCCATGGAAATGCTGTCTCTGAACTGAATGCCACTCAGCACCATGGTTTTGTAATTGATGATGATCTCTTTGGAACTTTCTTCCCTCCTTCCAAACGAATGCCTACAGGAGGCTATTTTAATACTCACCCCTTCATCATAAACATTGTACTTGGCTTAACATTGACCAGGGAATAAGAAGGGACATCATTGGCAACACCCAACTTCTCAGACCACTGACAGAGGCAACAGTAGGATTATACAACTTATTGAGAATTGCAATCTATTTTCTTTGAATGACCTGTGACTATTTAACGCCATCCATACTAATATTTACTTCATGCCTCCTCTGTGCCAGACACAGTATTATGTGTGAACCATAGTTTATATTTGATCTTTAATGTCTCTCCATATGATTATAATTTAAATAGCATAAATTCACATTAGTCACTTAAATTTTCTGTTCTACTGGGTAGCTGACGCAGTATGGACAGAACTAGAAGGCATGGTGCCAATATCACCTACCCTATCATGGCTAGCCAATGCCTCACCATAGTTACTGGGTCTTCACGTGACTATGATCAAAGAAGAATGTTGCTGGAGTCAACGGTGAGGAAGCAGCTAAATGGCATAAGGACTGGAGAGTGGCTTTAGCAAAGCCAAGTGAAGTGTTTTAATGATGAAGACATTTTTCAATGAGATGAGCTTTCCCCAGGCCCTACCTGGAGTTTCTCTGAGCTGTCATGGTAAGTCAAGGATTTGACTAAGCCCTCCTCTACACCTTTGAGGCATTGGTGGTTGTCAGAAAACTCCCACTTGTGATAGAGATCTGTTTTTGAAGGTGTACAGAATTACCAATTAATGAGTTCTCCAATTATTCTAGTAGCTGGGTGCATCTGAATGAGTCTGAACCACAAAGGAGCCCAGATTCGTCTATCATTAATCCTAATTTCCAGAGGCATTTCTGGTCTCGATGTCACCTATTTGGTTTGCCTTTAAATTCTGGAGACCTGATAATTCCAATTAATAGTTTAATTAGCAAAATCTTTAATTCTTCTCAAACAGCTTTATTATTATTATTATTATTATTATTAATTATTATTATTATTATTGCAGATGCAGCAAATCCTCGAAGCAGGACAATAAAGCATTTGGGCTGTCTGTCATACAAGCTCCACAAGGCAAACGCCCATGTGTCAAGCCATAGGCAGACATGGAATTGTAGAATGGATCACAAATTCTGAAAGCTCTTTTATTGGTAGTAAATATACTCTTAGAAAAGAAGGATAATTTGTCAATATATAATACTCAAATGGTCATCTTGGCACCTGGCAGGTAATGAATGCCCTAAAAATATTCCTCAGATAAATAATGCTGTTAATAAACCCTCTACCATGACATCACTTGCAATATTCTTCAACTTGCTATTAAGTTCCCACATGATATAGATTATAGAGAATAGATTTTCTTTTATTTAGAATAATATTGAAATTTGCCTGCAAGTGCAGAGTATAATATAACAAATACTCACATTTCTACCACTTGTAATTAATCAGTATTCACAGTTTGTCACATTTAAGATTTTTAATGAAGAAATAATAACTAACATTTACTAAAGGTTAACCACAAATAAGCATTATTCCAAATGTTTCCCATATATTAATTTGATTAAATTTCACAAAATCCTATAAGGTTGTTATTATCTCAATTTTACAGAGAAAAATCTGAGGTGTAGACTTTTAAAACTGTGCCATCATGCAAACTTAAGAGGCTGTATTAGTTTCCTAGGGCTGTCATAACAAAGTACCAAAGGCCGAGTGGCTTAAACTATAGAAATTTATTTTTCTCATCATTCTGAGGTCAGAAATCTAAAATCAAGGTGCCTTCAAAATTGATTTCTCCTGAGGCCACTCTTTTTGGCCGTCTTCTCCCTGTGTCCTCACATGGTCTTCCTCTCTGTGCATGTCTGTGTTCTAATTTTCTCTCCTTATAAGACACCAGACATGTTAGATTAGGATTGAATCAGGACCCTAATGACCTCATTTTAACTTAATTATCTTTTTAAAGGTCCTTTCTCCAAATACAGTCAAGTTCTGAGGCACTGGGAGTTTGAACTTCAACATATGAATATCAGGGGGACTCAATTCATCCCACAACAGAGGCAGAGATGGCACTCATTCCCAGGAAAGTGGGACACAAAGCCACGTCTTTGTTGTTCACAGCACAGTCGCCTGTGATAACAGTGAAGACCACATTGCACACATTCTCAAACTCAGTCTCCCCATCCCATGCCCTCTTCACAGAGGGCAGTGTCACAACGTTTATGTTTTTTTTAGAAGTTACCCTACGTAACATGCATCCTTGATCTTACGTTTTTCTAGCAAGTATTAAGTTAAAAATAACCACACCCTTTTCCCAAACAAGACAAGAATCTTAAAATGTTTTAACTTTTCTCCATATAGCATCACATGCTCAACCCTTTCACATTATTGGTGTCTAGTATCTTAACCATTTTAACCAGCTCCTATTAAAATTAGTTAACAGTGCCACTATTTATTAGCTAATATGTAATTGGATTTACTAACATGTTTGATTGACGTCTTTGGTCATGATTTCTTCTTGTATTTGGGCTCATTTTTCTTATTGCTGAAGTGTCTGCATGAGCATTTCTTTCAATGAGGGTTGAATGTAGGGATGTGCTTCATCCATGTACATCTGGGAATGTCTTTGTCACCCTTACTTGATACAATTTAGGTTCAAGTTATTTTTCTTCAGTGCTTGGAGATAGAATTATATTATTTTCTAGGATCTATTGTTCCTGGTAATTAACTCCTATAATTCTAATTGTCATTTGTTTCCAAGTTTAACAGTAACCCATTTTTCCCCTCTGGTGTCTTCAAATATTTTTGCTCTTTTTCCTTAAAGTTCTGCAAGTTTACTATGATGAGTCTAGATATAGATTTGTTTCTATCTACCCTGCTTAAAACACATGTCTTTTTTCCATTCTAGAAAATTCTCCGTTGTTACCTCTTCAAATACTCTTTTATTATTTTTATCATTCTAGATCTCTAATAGAAAAACTGTAAATTTTCATTGAATCTTCTGTATCTTCCATGTCTCTTAACTTATCTTCATTTTCTCTAACTCCTTATGCCTCAGTAGTGACTTCCAGGTGATTTCTTCATTTTGATTAACTACTTTACTGTACTAGTTCTCTTTCTTCCTGAATTTAGACTATTATTTAACCCATAAAGCAAACATTTCCTTCCAAGGCACAAGATCTTTCAAATTCCTCACTTTCCAGCATCCTGTGATGGGCTTACATTCATTTTAAACAGCTTTGTTCATAATGTCCATAACACTGTAGTAAAATGTTTCCCCAGATACAACAACAACAGTAAAAACCAAAAATCCGATTCACACGGTCATTTTTAAAGTCGTTCATAGATTACCTATTGTATGCATTTCATTCACCGAGAATCTCTACCAAGAATGGCAGTATAGTAAAGCAAGCGTTTCCCAGAAATGGTAATGAAGTGCAGCCAAAATAGAGATAATTATTTTAATTAATGGTAATGATTTTAACGGTTGAACATTTTAACTAATTAATTATGATTGATTGCTTGTTACTAATCAAGGAATATGATTCAAAGTTGTAATTGAAAAACTAGGAGCAATGAGTTCTGCAGAGAGCATTATCACAACCCCACTGAGATGAGGGGCATAGCTTTGGTCTTAAAAACTGCATTCTGGAGCATTTCAGTCCTTTTTCTCTCATATATTCCTTGTAATACACTGCTAGGACATTGATTTTAGTTCCATGTTTAGGATTCTTTATCAGAAATAGGAAATAAAAATACATTGAAGAAATGTATATATTATTTTTATAGCCACAGCTTTTAATACCATATTATTCATCTGAATTTTATTCTTATTAGCCTTTAAATCTAAGCTTCCTTTAGATAAAGACTCTGGATACCAAAAGCTACTCAGTCTATTCAGGCAACATACAACTTTTTTATTTTAACAAGCATATTGACTGAGCAGTAGTTTTCCATGTAATTTATATACAGTACTTTAGGCATTGGATTGTAAGCCTTTTAAAATCAGACAAACTGAAAATACCACAAAGCGAGCTCCCAAGACCATTGAGATAAGCTTCTTTTCACTCTTTAGTTTTTCCCCTCAATTGGTTTCAATGGAGGCTAGTCAGTGTCTCAACATCACCTGGGATTTATCTCATAACTTACTAGTAATTCATTCAGCATTAATAAGGGTTACTTTACATGTAAGGTAGCTATTTTTATCCTCGATAATCCTTCTACCATAAGGGAAAAGCCATGCTGTTCCACCTCTGTTTGGCAGATAAAGAGAGGTGAGGAGAGAGACAGAAGGAATAGCAGAGTGACAATGGAGCATGGCCAGTTTGGAAAAGGACAAGTCAGTGTAGCCATGATGCAGAGTGTTGAGACAGGAGTGGCAAGAAATAAGACAGGAAAGTAGGTGAAGCCAAATTGTAAAGTTTCTTGTTTGTTACACTAATTAAAGAGTCCTGTAAACAAAGATAAAATACTAGCGATGACTAGGGAGGGAATGACATAGTCAAACTTATTTTAAGGAAGACCATACTAGCACACCATTGGAAGATGGATGGGAATGAGGAGAGAAATCAGGAAGGAGGTCGTTTCTTTAGTCCAGACAGACAAGGAGAAGTTGGACTAAGGCAATAACAGAGGGCATTCCTAGAATAGGACTGCCTGGATTTGGTTAATAATAACTGTGCATATGTATATAATTAACAATTATGTGTACTGTGACTATGGAGGAGGTTCAAGTTTGAGGGAGAAGATTGAGCTCAGTTTGGGACATGTTAAAATCAAGATGCTAAGAACACTCTGGTTGTATCCGCTTCTTACCCCCTATCCTATCTAACAACTGTACCTCAACAACCCAATGTCCACAGCCATGGTCTCCAGATCATGGGTCTACCTTTCAAACTGGACTTCACCCAAAGACAGAGCCAAGTACCACTGCCAAGGGAAGCAAGTCTGAGAGCAGGGCCTGTGCCACTGATTGGCATGGGAGCAAATGAACAAAAGGTTGCCAAACTTGGACTATTTTTCTACATCTCATAATCTAATACTAATTCCCTCAAGCACTTAATTTATACAGCCTCCTCTGGTATTACTTTAATCAGTCTTTAAAAACATTGGCTATGAGAATATTTGCAGAAAGAGTGGCTGATCTACCTTCTTTTCCCCCAGGACAGTCTGTGCCTAATTACTTACAACTGAATCTGGGTCCCATTGCCCAGCTCATCCTGAAGAGTCTAGTTCCCAATTATCAGACTCCTCCCCAGCTTCTTCACCCTGCTGGGACCCAGTTATTATAAATGCTATCACAATGAGACTTAGAGAACTAAACTCAATGTCCCTTCTTCTCTCTAGTCAGGATTGCACCCAGGGCTTCCAATATCATGGAGCCTGCAAAGTCAAGTGACATCAATGTGAAGAGATGGAAACTACAGAATGTGGAAACCAGGCAATTACCTAACATGGTTTGATATTAGCACTTACAAACATTTCTGCTTTTCATAATCTTGTGGAGAAACTCTGGTGACATAGAAAATATCTTGATTCCTCTCAGCTATTAGCAAGGTTAAAGTGCACTGTTCATAGGTCGGCCAAGAAATTTTTTTCAAAATCAAGGGGGATGAGGATGCTGAGTTGAAGGAATAATGATATTCAGATCACTGGCTTTTTTTTTTCTTGTTGCAGATTGTCCACTCAGTAATTTACCCTTGGACATTTTTAGTCGCAGGTCAGACTTCCTTCTGCCATTTGGCATTCTCCCAGGCACCATTCTTTTCCATCAGCCAGTGTAAACATTAGCCAAGCATAATTAGGAAGGTAAATTTGCTGTAGAAATGATCATGGTTTCATTTAGACTTTGCCAATGTTAAACAATGGATAGTCAGTTAATTTTCTTTTCCTGGAAATTCAAAAACAAATAACAGCCTAATCATCTAGACACATCTAAACTATGTCTAAGTCATCCACTGCCACTTGTTTTCCTGATAATAATACTTAAAGTTATGTTCTCATTTCAGTACTATGAGTCTTTGCATAGGAATAAAGAAGCAGCAAAGAGGTTGAAGGGAAAAGTAGAAAAGAACAGCAATAAAGATCATTGTGCATCATAAGGCTACCATATAATTTAGGTATTTCAGCTGCAAACAAAGCTCACTACTTACATTGGTTTGCAGAAGTGACAATCTGTTTTGCCAGAATGATCAACATTAGCAAGCAGCATCCTACCATTCAGTTGTGGATTTAATCTGGAGTCACAGAAGAGGATAATATGCTTACGAATAGCACCTCTCAGAGTGTGAAGTGCATCTCCTGGGCTGGCAGTCTAACCCTGGTCCTGGCAGGGCCCCAAGCAAGGTGAGGGGAAGGGAGAGAGAAACTAATGAATAATATTTCCTCTCTTACATACGATTTGCCAAAACTAGAACCTGGCATTGAGTACTGCAAGCCGAAATACTCCACGGATAGTTCCTTTCGTGTGCTGGATCCATACTGATACGGCTCAGTAAAGTAGAAAAACGAGCACTGGGTGTTCTATCCATGTGGTAAAAGTTAGAGCCTGACATCTTTTCTTCCCCATTGCCAACTTTTGCATGTTCCTAATGTGCTGCCTTCAGAAGAGATCTAGATCTGAGATTCTGATCGTTGAATTTTTAAGAGTTCTTCTGACAATGTCTTCAAGATCACAAAGTAGATTAAAGGTCCCCAAACAGAACCAACAGCAGTATTCTCTTACGTGTGTATACAGCTAGCCATACCCACTAACCACAATGAGTTAAGCATCTCACAGTAAAAAGTCCTGCTGAAATAAAAGCCTTAATTTTCTCAGCCCCAAATGAATTATAAAGAAAACCCATTACCAATTACAAATATTCCCAGTGGAAGTTATAATGGTGCAGCAAATGTGTACCTTCTATCCAAAGATGATGTTATTGCTATATTCCGTGGTAGGGTTTTCTCTTTAGATCATTTCTCTAGCAATGGTAATGAGTTCATACCCAGCTACTGACATGCTTTCTTCTCTTGTTGCTGGTGACCAAAACCCCCATTTGTTAGGTAGTTGGCCAGAATCAGGGCTATTGAAACATAAGTTAAAACTTTTGGATTATTATTACTATCGATGCTAATGTTTTACTATTAATAAAACTTGCATAGACTATATAGTGAGTTTTCTCAATGTTGTGTGTTACTTCATAAAGCAAATAAAGCACATTATATACATTATAGCACATATGTACATTTAACTAGTTAAGGCAAAATATCATTTTCAGTAAATTAATTATTATTAAAAGAAGAATGATCCTAAAAATAATTTTTATATGTGGATGATAATTAAATTGAATTATAAAAAAACCAATAGACCCTTTCTCAAAAGGTTTAAGATAAGAGTTTCTTTCATTGCTTTAGGCCAGTGCTTCCCAACCTTTTTCCACTTTTAAACCTATTTCTATAAATTGTACCCCTTGTTTTTAAAACAGCCTTTTTTAAGTACTGACTTTTTAAATATAGTGCCTACCTTAATGCAAAATAGTGGAAATGAGTTAATAAGTTAGGAAAGAAAAATTACTACACTAAAAGTACTACCACAGATTTAATTTTACAATATCTATAACCCTGTTAAATACTGATAATGATGATCAAGTATTTAAACATTAAATTAAAAAACTACTTGAAAAGAATCATAATTAAAGATAACACACTTACTTTTACTCAGTCAGTAACTAAATTAATGAAACAGTCTGGCTATGGATATATTTATATGGTTGGAGAGTTTCTAGTAACATCACAAATGGATTGTTCTGAAACTGCATAATGACTGGTAGAAAAGTGGTCTGGAGGAAGGGTTCATAGCCACGCCCTCACCAATTATCATTCGCTAATGTGATCAAATTTTGAAGTGTCTCCATTAACAGTGATTCAAACTAAACATTTATTGTTCCATACCTAACATTTTGCATTTTTTAAATTTACTTGTTTTTTCATTGCTGATTATTTTCATGTATCCCCGAACAGCCCAGCATGTACCCCCAGGGGCACGCGTACTAATGCTTGGGAGCAGATGCTTTACATTGAAAAAAACTACAAAACTAAGAAAACAAAGTATAAGTACAGAATGATGCTTAATTAACTTATGAAAACTAAATAAAATAAAGTTAGAGTAAATTGCTCAGCATTTATTTTGAAAAACAATTAACTATGCAACTATTTCACCATCTCTTTTGAACTCTAAGTTTCAAAAAAAATTAACTTTAGCTGAGGGTTTTCTTAAAAACACAGTGCAAATAATGTCCCAAATTCTAAATATTGTCACTGTCAGATAGTAACTTCCCATTCCTAATATTAATGGAGAGTAAATATTTATTAAAACTTTATTTAGTACTTTACCCTATGGTTTTAGATAAAATAGATAAACAAAAGATGACAAAGAAGTTTCTCTATCTTGCAAGCTACAGATAATAGGGTCATCTGCTTAAGAGGTGGCATTTGACTAAAACAATGTAATATTATGAAGACATGGATTAGATGATCTCCTGAGGAGGTTTCTTCTAGCTCTTAGACTCTGTATTTAGATAATAATCATAAGAAGAAAGTGTATTATCTCTTTAACTTAATACGATCATTTTTTTTAATTCATTTTTATTGTTAGACTTATTGGAGTGACATCTGGTAGCAAGGATTATATTATGAAAATATACAATTAATCATCCACACATATGTGTTATAAAAATATACCAGGAAGATTTCTTTAAAGTAATAGAAGATACTTCCAGATAGAAATAGAGAATGACAGGTAGAAATGGAGAATACCAAGGATTTTGTTGCATGAATATAAGGTGTTTGAAATTTCTTCAGCCCTCTGGCAACCATAAAAGATATG
>PVJL010021396.1:0-10664 GCA_004026885.1 Lyroderma lyra
AGAAGAAAACATTGGTACTAAACTTATAGACCTAGGACTCAAGGAGGACTTCATGAACCTGACCTCAAAGGCAAGGGAAGTAAAAGCACAAATAAATGAATGGGATTATATCAAACTAAAAAGCTTCTGCACAGCAAAAGAAACCATCAACAAGGCAAAGAGACAGCCAACTGAATGGGAGAAAATATTTGCAAATAACTCATCAGATAAGGGTCTAATATCTAAAATATATAAAGAACTAATAAGACTTAACAACAAAAACACAAACAACCCAATTAAAAAGTGGGCAGAAGAACTAAACACTTCTCCTACGAAGACATACAAATGGCCAGCAGACATATGAAAAAATGCTCATCCTCATTAGCTATCAGGGAAATGCAAAGCAAAACCACAATGAGATATCACCTCACACCTGTTAGAATGGCTATTATCCACAAGACAAGAAATAACAAGTGCTGGAGAGGATGTGGAGAAAAAGGAACTCTGGTACACTGCTGGTGGGAGTGCAAACTGGTACAACCACTGTGGAAGGAAGTGTGGAGGGTCCTCAGAAAATTGGGAATGGAGTTACCATTTGACCCAGCAATCCCCCTTCTGGGGATCTACCCAAAAGACTTGAAAACCTTAGTCCGCAAAGACTTATGTACCCCAATGTTCATCGCAGCGCTGTTCACAGTGGCCAAAACATGGAAACAACTAAAGTGTCCTGCGACAGATGACTGGATAAAGAAGCTGTGGTACATATACACAATGGAATATTACTCAGCTACAAGAAAAGATGAAATATTGCCATTTGCAACAAAATGGATGTACCTGGAGATCATCAGGCTGAGTGAAATAAGCCAGACAGACAAAACAAAGAACTGTATGACTTCACTCATATGCGGAATATAAAACTGAAAGCAAAGAAAAAAGAAATGAACAAACAAACAAACAACCCATGGACACAATCAATAGTTTAATGTTTATTTGGGAATGAGTGGGTTAGGGAGGGGAGAAAAGGGAGGGGGTGGGAGAGGAATGGGGGGAGCTAAATATAAGGTGATGGAAAGAGAAAAAAAAAGAAATAGATTGTTAGTATAAATTAAGTTTCTCTTGGATCTTTCTTGACTTTTGGCAATGCCCAACTAAACAGTAGGTTCTACACTAACAGTTTGGTAAAGGCAAGAGGAAGTTGTTCCATGGCAATTTTACATACTTGAGTTTGGTTCCTTGCACAACTCCTTTTCCCCAGTCTCATTTGTTTCTTTTTTCTTTTTTTAAGTTGTTATTAATTAATCAATTAATTAATATTGTTAAATGTACTGGGGTGACATTGGTCAGCAAAAATTACATAGGTCTCAGGTGTACAATTCTACAGTGCATCATCTGTGTGTTGTGTTATGTGTTCACCACCCGGATTCAGTTCTCTTTCCATCACCATGTGTTTGAGGCCCCGTCCCTTCTCCCCCCACCCCCTCCCCCCTTACCCTCAGGTAACCACTAAACTATGAACTGTACCCATGAGTTTTTGTTTCTTTGTTCCTTTCAATTTTATGTTCCACTTATGAATGGAATCATGTAGTTATTGTTTTTTTCTGTCTGGCTTACTTCACTTAGCATAAGCAGATTGTTGGACTTTTCTGTAGTATCTGTTTTGCTATGTGGATCAGTCTGACTGACAAAGTCCAAAATCCAGGGTTCTTCAGGCAGCCATGGGAAAAGGGACCAAGAACAATCTAGAGAGACTCTCAGCTCTGCTGATCCTTGTGGGTCCTCTCATAGGGTATGGGGTTGTAGATGTAGTTTCCCAACTGTTTTGAAGGGGAAGGTGTCATCGACAGTCCCATTAAGTGAAACACTTTATATTTTGGAGTGGACATAAGATTACAATGAAACACCCATTTTAAGGATGAAAAAAAAAAGAAGAAGAAGGAATCTCAGTGACAAAAACTTAAACAAAAGTCATTAAAAACAATACTGGGCTGAATCACACTAATTTGCCCACACGGTTTCATGAAAGAATCCCACCAAAACTTTAAAGAAGAATTAACATCAATTCCAAAAAATCGAAGAGGAAGGAATACTGTCATTTTATGAAGCTAGTATTATCCTGATACCAGAACCAGTACAAAGAGTAAAAAGAAAGAAAGCGAGAAAGAGGGAGGGAAGAAGGAAAGAAAGAAAGTGCAGACCAATATCCCCCATGAATATAAGGACAAAAACCTCCTTTAACAAAATATTAACAAATATAATAAAGCGATGTATACAAAGAATTATGCACCATGATCAAATGTGATTTATTCCAGGGATACAAATTTGGTTTAGCATTTAAAAAACCACCAATGTAGTCTACCATATAGAGAGTCCAAAGGAGAAAATAATAGTATCATATCAATTTACAGAGGTAAAGAATTTGATAAAATCCAGTACCCATTTGTGACAAAAAATTTTGCAATAGGTTAAGAATAGAGAAGTTCCTCTGCTTCATACAGAGCATCTACAAAAGATTATAGCTAATGTACTAAATGATGACTGACTGCCTTTTCCTCTAAAGTCAGGAGCAAGGCAAGGATTTCTGCTCTCTTCACTCTTATTTAATATAGTGCTGGCAGTTCTAACCATTGTGATAAAGCAAGAAATGGAAATAAAGGCATGCAGATCAGAAAGGAAGAAAACTGTCACTATTTGCAGATGATACGATTGCCTACATAGAAAAGTCATAGGAAATTACATTTTGTTATCCTTCACTATTAGATGAATTTGCTAAGAAATATACTTCAAATAAGAATATGTAAAATAAAACAAAAACATTATCGGCTGATGTATAATTTCTCTATGCAATACAAATTCGTCATCAGGCTACTTATGAAATGTTAAGAGGCTTTGTTGTCTTGACTCTGCATCAGGCTACAGTCTCAAAGTTCATGTTAATCTAAGGGGAAAATTGAAATGACCAGGAGAAATCATCCCATCTCACCAAGTTTTACACCCAGGACTACAGAAGACTGCCACATTGTCTGCCTTCCAGGGAATATCCAAAGTGTTGAGAGTGAATGTCTGGGAGTCATATGGTCTGGGTTTGAGTCCAACCTTTCCACTGATAGCTGGTGCTTCAGACAAACCCTTTCTACCTCCATTTCACTTTTTGTAAAACAGGCATGATAGTGGCATCTACTCATAGGTTTGTGGTAAGGATTAGCTGATGCAACTAGAGCACTAATACAGCCCCTGTCACATAGTATTGACAGTGAAGGTTACTTACAAAACCTATACAAAATTAGGAACTTTTAGGTAGATAATGACAAAAATACAAAGAGGCAAAGACAAGGAAATTTAATGTATCTCTATGTTTTATGAGATCCGTGCTTCCGTGAGCAAAGCCAGAGCAAGCGATTCAATGTCTAAAAGAGGTGGTAATGGACTACATAACCTTCTCCAGTGTAGCATGTTCTTTGTTATTTTCTTTCTGAAAGGTGCATATGTCAACTGAGTTTGAGAATCTTTCTTCTTAGAGAGGCTATATCTCCTGGAGTTAAGTTGTCCAAAGTTAGAAAGTCCATGTGTAATGGTAATGTAATGAGCAGCAGAAGGGAGAGGATTAACTGCAATATGAAACAGTAATAAGAAATTGTATTTGACCAATCACTTATTGTGATGGAGATTTTTTCACCCAAAGAAGGCCCTCTCTTCACTCTGCCAATAACCAGGAGTTGATCATTGTGAAATATTGGAAGAGGAGTCTTCCTATGGCTACAAACCCCCCAGGTTGTTGTCTTCTCTATCATTGAGTTCACAGTGATGGGTGATTTGGGCCAGAGATTTAAATGGAGTCCAACCAGAGGAGTGCGATGTCTGCTGACCTGGCAACAGGGTGACTTTATTGTTACTTGCCTCTTTTATTCACTCTGGAGTCTGAAATCTAGCATTCAGAACTGCTCTTCAGACTTGGTTTCCAGTTGAGTCTTAGTAGAGGAGCTACTGCTGGTTTTCCTAAGATCCTTATTAACTGGCTGAAGTATTTGATGTTTTCTACTTCATACTGAAAAATAATTTGCCATTCTTTTCTGCCAGTGCATCAGGAGGGAAGAGAAATGCTGCAGCTTTCACCAAATGCATCTAGCCACTGCTTTACTACATATGGTTATCTCCTTCTGGATTATGCCTGTGAATCCTTACTTTTGCTTTAGGTAGATTATGCTGGATATAGGGTTCCTTTTCCCTTGGGGCCCTTGAAGAGAGGCCTCATCCAAGGCTCCTCTTTCCATCCTCCTCCCCAGTTAATCTCAGGGAGTGGGAGTAATTTCTGAGAAGCCCTTTTCCTGGCCCTCAGCACAGGCAGCTTCCTTCACTTTTCTAGGAGGCCCAAGTTATTTTTTAAAATAATTTACTCCATGAACTCACTCTATGACAAAATCTCTCTATGTATAAAACTGCTGGACAGAAAAGAACCTGTGAGTTCCAGCTCTTTTCTAGGAACAGCCCTCTCCCAAAGGAAGATCCTGCCACCGCCCTGATCTCCTGGACTGATCAGTTGGGCCCAGAAAGATGTTTGTCAGGAGGCATCTGGTGCCATGGGAGTGCAAGACTGTACATTCGCTGTCTGACTTGGGACCTTGGCTTTGTTCCCTTCCAGCCTCACTGGGCCTGTGAAGACAGGGTGAGTGGTACATTCAAAGGAAAAGGGGGAGTTCCCTGGTGGTGTAGTGACTTAAGGTTTTGGCGCTGGTGCTGTCAATGCTGTGGTCTGGGTTCGATTCCCAGCCAGGGAACTACCCACATACAAAAAAAAAAAAAAGGAAAAGGGAAGAGGGACTCACACTTATCAAGGACAGAGCTGCCAAAAGTCAGGAATCTGGTGGAGGTTTATCTCACTAGTAGTAACGGAGGCAGGAGGGTGTCAACTACAGACGTGAATATATTTACAGGCAGCATGATCTGGAGACATATGTGGAGAAAAAGAATGAAAACACGTATGTTTCTATTTTAACCGTGAGTCAATGCCATTTCTATGTGGTGGAATGAGTGTTCTGATGGGGCTGGGGGAAGGGAAGAACATGATTACACCAGTTTCATGCAACTGAATCATGTACCCCATGAATAATGTTTGAGGTAAGGGAATGAAGTCACACCTACCCGATTCCCGGTGTTTTCCTGTCCCCTTATCTTACCCTTTGGTTTTACATGAGAGAAAAATGTTTCCTTAAGTCCTGATCAAAGTCCACACCACAAAAGAGCCAATGTAGAGAAGACAATGGATCCCAAACTTAGAAATGTAGAGTGGATAGAGGAGGTGGTATATGGAACCAAATCCAGGAATAAAATATTACCACAAGGACAGCATCCTCCTGCCCTTACCAAGTAGTCCAGCATCTCCCAAATAGGATGATCAGCACTGCATTTTTTTTGTGCACATATTTTCACAAAACTCTTCACCACCTCCACCCTGTCACATTTTGAGGATTAATGTGTATAATGTGGATCAATTAAAAAATTCAAAGAACCAAACCTATGTGTAAGAAACAGCATAAAGGGTAAACAGCAACTTCTTAACTCTGGAAGATTAGATTGGGGAGTTCAGGGAGATATTTGATATTTATTATAAAAGTGTTCCAAAATATTTGTTATAAAAGCTGAAAATTTGCTAAAATTTTTATGCATTTCTACATCGTATGGTTTTGTATAATCTGTGCAATGAAAACGTATTTCTTCTCGAAAGGAAGAAAATACCTAAAATTACAAAATTAAAGAAACATCAGTTAAATATATGAAGACTTTTAAAGCTTATTATTTTATTTTGTATAACTATATTCTATTTTAACTAGATTTCATTAGGAACTATTTGAAACAGTTTTATTTCACATTTTGTTTAATTTGAAAAGATATTGATTTTATGGCATATATTTTAAAACAAATTCATATGTACTTTGGTATTTTTAAAGTAGGCATTATGCTAAACATGTCAACAAAAATATGCTCAAATTCACCAGTAATCAGAAATATAAATTAAAACAATGTGATACTGGTTTTCTATCTGATAAGCAATGTAAAAGGCAAAAAACAAATAGGGAAAATATTTGCAACAAATACATCAGAATTGTTGTCTTTAGTATATACAGGGGAAAAGCTTTACAAAAAGAAAAAGAAAATAACACCTCATGAGCAATTCACAGGAGTGGAAATACAAATAGCCAATAAATATGGGGAAAAATACTAAACTTCACTAAAAATCATCAACAAAAAAAAAATCCTATTTTGCCTATAGATGAGCTAAGATGAAAAAGAATGATAATATTTTATGTTGGTAAGAGTGTGAGAAACAAGTTTTCTCATTTTCTATTTTTTTTTTTTTAATTTAGGTAGTTCCCTGGCTGGGAATTGAACCCAGGCCGCAGCATTGACAGCGCCGAAGCCTTAGCCACTACAACACAAGGGAACTCCCTTCTCAGTTTCTACTGATTTAAGTGTCAATGCATACAGATTTTTTTTTATGTAATTTGATATTATGTATCAAAATTATAAATGTACTTATACTTTGATATATTGATGAATAAAATTAATGAAGCATATTTATTGCTAACAAATTATCAATTGGGAACCCTAATGTATGTCTAAGATATTTATCTAAGAGTTTCTTATAGTAGGGAAAAGTGGGAAAAATCTAAATTTACTGTAGGTAATGGTTAGAAATATTATGGCATATTCATGCAATGAAATACTATGCAGCCACATAAAAGGATGGTTTAAACCTGTACTTATAGACATGACAGATTGGTACAATATTACATTACATGAAAAAAAAATAAAAACTATAAATAATACGCAGTAATTTTCTTTCAATTAAATTTTAAATATTATTAGTATTGCTAAATATGCACAGAAAAAAGTCTTGCAAATTATACAACAAGCTATTTATCTATGGATGTAGACATTATGGGATCTTTCACTTTATTCTTCCGTATTTAAATTTTTATATAAGTTTAAACAACTTGTGAACAAAAATAGCAAATCTATTGCCAATATGAAAAAAGAGATTATGTAAGTATGAAAAGGTATAGTTACAAGTTTCTTTACTGCTGCATAATTTATAATGACAAAAAGATTGAACACAATCTAAAAGATCAACAAGTATAGATTGGGATATTACAAACAATTGGATACTGTTAACAATAATATTTTTCAAATATATCATTGACATGCTGTGTTGTTTTTAGAAATCAAGCAAAAATACTGTATTTTCAATGTGATTCAAGTTGATGAAAAATATGTATGGCAGGATAATGTATTGAGATATAAATTCATTATTTTGTGTTTTGTTCACTACATTTTTTTCTTCTTTTTCAACCCTCACCCCCAATTCCAAAAACAGAATCAGGCTTATTGTACTAGTTTACCCCTGGGGAAGTTGGTGGTGTAGGGTTGAAAACAGAAATTGTCTGCCAACACCCTTCCTTCTTGGATTTTGTTTTCTGGAGGCCTGAGTTCCTAGGGAGGACTGTGCTGGCGTTGGGCAGGGGAGGTGACTGAGAGGGAAAAGGAAAGCAACCAGACATGGGAGTTCCCCAAGACTGAAAAGAGGGCTAGAAGTTTCCAGATCCTTAGTTAGGTGGAAACTCCAGTCCCAAGTAGTACCTAAAAAAAAAATGGTAGGAGGTCAGAAAAGAACATCTCCATGAGATAGTTAAGAATGTAAGACCCCCCAAACATCAAACTTTCTAGCCTCAGCAGAGTCTTGGGACCAACCTTGGCACAGACGCAGCACAATTCCCTGCTCTCTAGAAACAGTCCAGGCATGGACAATGGACATAGAAGCAGCAACCATACTTCTCTATTTTCTGGGAACTCTTGGATTCTGATGAGGGCTTGAGGAGGGTGAACTCCACAACAACAACAACAATAACAATGTAATCAACTGCAATTGCATTTCCTCCAATCAAATGGGATGGGAGCTTGAATTGAGATTTAATTTGATATTTAGAAATTGACAATGTGGCATGTCTTACACACACATGTTTGTGAAGTAAGATCCATATCAGGTACACATGTAAATATAAAAGAAACAATTCTGGAAGGTTTAAAAACAAAAATGATGGTAACAGCTATTTCTGGATAGTGAGATTATGGATGTTTGTATATCTTTCATATGGCTTATTTTTGGTCTTCAAAGCCTCCAACATCAAATGCAAAATTTTTAACATACATTTATATATATTTCCATATTAGGTTTTATTATCATTCTTGGGGAGATTCTGTAACTGGCAAGAGAAAAATTTGCTACTCAGACAGGTGCCTGCTCTTTCTTTCTGATCTTTCATTGCTGCACTTCTCTTTTGTTTTCTTGGCTATTTTATAAATGCAAATTCATGTCAAAGGAAAATACATGATGGAGTTATGTTCCTAATTATTCAGACCACCAAATCTCACCAAAAGCAATGAAACAGGCTAGATAAATATTTTTAAACTCTTCTTAAAAGTATCAAAGAGTTGACAACATTTTTAAAAAATTACCAAGGGAAAATCTAAGTGACTAGATTTATTTATAGTAAAACATTTATAATGTTTTACTATAGCTGGAGGCTGATAGGTTAGGCCTTATATTTGAGTATATTTGATAACCATTAGCTTGAACACACCCACCCCTTGTCAGTTTGATTTTCAAAATAAATTCATTGTTAAAAGCTTTTTAATATGCTGAGGGTCTTATTATCCTGTAAATTAGAATAATTATTTTATTACAGGCAATGAAAAATTTTAATTGCAAGTTTTTAACATTAGGCTCATAAATTTAATAAAAGTTTTCCTCTGAATTTAATGAATAATGTAGGGCTACAATAATAATTATGTCCTGCCAAATTAATTATGTATGCAGTTCATCATGCAAGATTTGAAATGATGCTCTCTGGGCTATGACAACTTCAGAGTTTAGAAGAGTTGGACTGGAACATTTGGTGAACACATTGTACATTTTTCTCAAAGAAACTTTAATGTCTTTTAGACCTTAGTTTCTGAGAACACTCCAAATTGCTATATCAGAATGTTCAAGACTTCTGATTCAATACTCTAAGTCAGTGGCTTCCAAAAGTTTTCTATTATGGACCTGTATTGGCAAAAATATTAGCATGCATATCAAGATATGTATATTTATCTATTCATAAACAATAAACACAATACTGTACTATGTTATATACATTATAAAAAAGATATTTTAATCATTTGAAAGGGCAAAATAAAAAGTAAAAGCATCTTATATATCTATTAGGTCATGCACACCATGCTTGGAAGACAGGGGTTCTAAATAAGAGGAGTACCTAGAGGTAACCTTGCTTGGGAGCAAAAAACAGGCAATAGTCTACTTGGACTACTAGTCTACTTGGACAGAGCAACACAAAAATTAATGTCAAATCTAGAAAACAGGGAAAATAAAAATAAAATATTTAAAGTAAGTTACCACTTAAGAAATATTACACTTTAATCAGAAATAAGAGAGTCCTTATATCAATGAGAACACTGCTTTACTAGCTTGTGAAATCAAAATATTCTGTTAAGAACAATTTAAAAGAGATGAGGATATAATTTTAGGAAGTGAATGAATGAACTGGGATTTGACTGGAAAAAATGTATAAGAGGAATAATTTAATTGGTAGCTAGGTTAAGATAGTGTCAAACTTGCTTTATAAATGTTAAAAACTAAGTTACAAATGAAATATAAAGATTGTGCCTAATGGCATTCCCAAAATGAAGAAAATCAGATTCATAAACAATTAACACCTAATTAGCAAAGTGTGGGAGTTCCCTGGTAGTGTAGTGGCTTAGGCTTCCGCACTGTCAACACTGCAGCCTGGGTTCGATTCCCAGCTAGGGAAATACCCACATAAAAATAAATAAATAAATAAAAATTTAAAAAATTAATTAGCAAAGTGTTTAAGACAGGAGAGTCTCCTGCTTGAGTATCTGTAGGAAATCAAAAAGGAAGGGGATTTGGACATAAATTAAAACAAAAATCTACACTAGATGTGATAGCCAAAGACTCTACAGATCGAAGTTTTGGAAAATAGAGCTATAGGATCTTGAAGAAAAGTTACATCAGTCTGCGAAAGTGACATCCAGGCTGACAACATTGATACAATACAAGCAAGAGTTATTAGATAATAACATATCCTTGAGTATCAATAATCACAAGTAATAAGAAAGCACAATGGATAATTACAGGAATGCTTGGACTGAAAAAATGAGCTAAAATCTGCTCCTGGCATTAAACTGTGAAATCCTCCTGTCACCCAGTTTGATGGTATTATTTGGATAGGTAGGAGCTTCAGTGAGGTAAAATACACACCCAAATCAACAGTTTGGAAATAAGATTTCCCCCTGAAAGCTAAACAAGAAAGTTTGGTTGTTTGGACCTCATCGTGAATGCTGTGGGAAGCAGAAATTGAGATGTTTTAAGTCAGAAGTGAAGGAACTCAGATTTTAGGGAGATCTGTATTACTGCAGAGACCCCTTGGAGTAGGAGAAGGGGCAGGAGAGGGGAGGAAGAGGAGGAGAAGAAACAGTTGAAAGAGAAAGTGGAGGAGCTCATGTTGAGGAGAGTTGAATTTAGGAACCTGTGAGCTGTCCAAATGGTCATTGACCAGTTGATCATATAGGTCTGGAGTTTCGTACCAGGTGTGCACTAGGAGATAAATATG
>PVJL010021397.1:0-10613 GCA_004026885.1 Lyroderma lyra
TCACCTCCCAGAACGTGCGACTGCCCTTTCACCTCACTTCCGCGGGACCTCAGGCTTCCTCGAGGCTAGGCCCCGGGTTGCAGTCCCAGCCCTGGTCTCCCAGCGCCGCCGTGACCACGCTTTCCGTGCTACAGCCCGTTTAGCAACGAATAACCCGGAATCCACGGGGAAATCCAAGATGGCGGAGCGGGCAGACCCCCCCCCCCCCCCCCGCGGCCGCGTCGTTCCCGAGCACCTCGAAACGGCAACTCAGTGACAGGCCAGTCCACCTGTAGAGCCACCTAAAGTCGGCCTGAACACAGGATTTGTACCTGAGGACACAATGGAGCCACGCCCAGACCGGTACGAGGCGGGGAGGGGGCGGCGACGCGACAGGGACCAGACGTGACTGGGGCGGTGGCCAAGAATAGGCAGACACAGCTTGGCGGTCCCCGGAGGGTCCCCCATGGACCCCGTTCAGAGTACGGGTGCTGGGAAGAGGAGCCCCCCACACCTGACTGAAAAACAGAGAAAATTCCGACCCACGGAGCGGGACGGAGGCTGCAGGGAACGCAGAGGCTTCTTAAAGGGCCCGCGCAGACTCGCTCGCAGGCACTTACCTTGGACTCCGGCAGATGGACCATGATGCGGGGCTGTCGGAGGCATACGGGGGGCCGACTGAAGTGTGTGACTTCGGGGTGAGGGCTGGAGGACAGTCGCCACTTTCCCTGAGTGACGTCCTCCTCTCCTGCATGCAGCCAGCTGGGGAGCGCCATCTTCCCTGTGTTGGACCCGCCCCTGACGATCAGAACTGAACCTGATTGGTCTGGTGAGCTCCACTGGCTCCACCCTGCTGACGCACTGGGACTCCGCCCCCCCACCCAATTCCTGGAATGACACAGGCACTTTGTCTAGTGAGCAACCAGCACCCCCAGCATTGCCATCTTTCTTAGAAAACTATGGCAGGAGCCTGCAGGCCCCAGGTGGGTGCCACCTGTAGCTCCAGGCAGAGCACTGGCACAAAACCAGAATCTACAGGAGCACCCAGTGCAGGTGACCAGGCCACCCAGCAATACTGGGAGAAGTAGCAGATCTACCCACTACATAGAAGCAAACAAAGGGAGGCAGCCAAAATAAAAAAATAAAGATTTATATCCTAAATGAAAAACAAACAAACAAACAAACAAAAAAACCAGGAGAAAAGTTCAGAAAAAGAACTAAAACAAATGAACGCAAGTAACCTACCAGACTCAGAGTTCAACACACTGGTTATAAGGATGCTCGAGGAATTTCGTGAGAACTTCAACAAAGAGATAACAAGCATGAAAGAGGACATAGAAACCATAAAACAGAACCAATCAGAAATAAAGAATGTGATAATTGAAATGAAGACTATACTACAAGAAATCGCCAGCAGACGAGATGAAGCAGACAAATCAGCGATTTAGAAGACAAGGGAGCAGAAAACACTCCATCAGGACAGCAAAAAGAAAAAAAGAATTAAAAAAGCAAGGATAGTTTAAGGGGCCTCTGGGACAACATTAAGCACAACAACGTTCTCATCATAGGGATACCAGAAAGGGAGGAGAAATAGCAAGGGATTAAGAACCTATTTGAAGAAATAATAATGGAAAACTTCCTTAACCTGGCAAAGAAAATAGACATACAAGCCCAGGAAGCTCAGAGAGTCCCAAACAAGATGAACCCAAAGTGGACCACACCAAGACATTATAATTAAAATGACAGAAGTTCAAATACACTTTAAAATGAAAATAAATGGCCAGAGCCAACTTTCCTCTCTTCTAAGTAATACCAGCATTTGATGAAAGGCAGAATGTAAAGAGTGTTTCTTTATAACCAATGTTTAGAAAACTATAATATGATTTTGAAATGAATGATATAAATCAAAGTGTCTTAAAATTGTTTCATCGTAACATTGGGAATTTTGTGTTCATCTGTGAAAGCAAAGCTTTTGGGGATTAATTCTGGAACACTAGGGTAGTCCTGAGAAATAGGAAAAGAGCAAGAGTAGCTGTGTATATAGACTGATTGGGCCACTGTGATATAGATGTTCTGGGAAAATGGGAAATGTTTTTGATCTGCTTTTAAAACGGCACAGCCCAGGCCAAGGATTACTAACTACCCTTTTAAGTAACACCAGGTTGTAGACAGCGGGCAGTTTAAATCACCAAGGGGTGCTGAATAATTTCCTGGGACCTCAGGCACAAAGCTATTTTATGTAGTTTCACTTTTCCTTTGTTACTTGCACCCTTGTTTCAGGTGTGAACCAGAAATCTGTCATTGTTGCTTCCACCATATTATGCAGCTTGGCTCAGTCTTATTTACAAGATGTTGATTATTTAAGATTGATAAGCTATTTTGACATTGTTAATCACGACAGGCCTATTGACCTGAATGGTAGCCCAAAAGGACTCTGGGAAGCAGGATGGGTGGCCATTTCTTCTCTGATGGTCCTTCAACTATAAAATCTGTTGGATGTTATCTGATCTCTTGTCATGTTTGTCACTACCATGCCAGCGCCCTCTATCTGCTAGTATTTCATGTCTTAAACATGAGTTTTAAACCAAGTTTTGCTTTAACTGTGACCAAAGCTATCAAAAGTTCCTATAGAAGAAGAATTCCCCCAAATCTACCAAAGTTAAGCTTAGGTTAATTTTGAAAAATTTGGAAGATGTAGACATGAATTGAACTGCTTCAATAGTTTTTTAAAATATAAACATGGTAGTCAAGGCAGTACTAATAACTGGGCCTTAAGGTAACTTTGGACCTCAATGGGTTCCTTTTATTTCCTGGCTATCCACGAGCCTGTCTCCTTTGATAAAGAGTGAAGGACTTCAGAAAAGTGTGAATCCTTGGTAATTTTTCATTCATTCTGAATGACTAACTCATGTTATCTGGACCTCACACAGCCAGATAAAAATCACAGTGGTAAGAAACGAAAAGACATGTCTTCCAAAAACCCAGACTGTTACTACCCTATCACATAGGTTTTTGCATTGTATGTGACTTAATTATTTAATATTCATTTGATTCAGTACTGTGACTGACAGTCTCAGGAGCTTCAAGGAAGCTCACACTGAGCAAAACAAGAGAAGAAATAGCTCAAGGAGTCTTAATGAAGCAACTTAGAGTGGGAAGTCTTAGAATAAAAAAAAAAGTGCTTGACCAAAAAAAAAAAAAAAGTGTTTTTTTTTCCCCCAGATCAAATGATTTAAGAAGGTCACTCGATTGGAATGTGTTCAAAGAAGAATCCATAAAAGCCAAGTGTCCAAATTAGAAACAGATTCCTATGGAGGACAATGGTGCTGTTTTTAGTTTTCTGCTTGTGCATGAAAACCACCTCGCCAGGAATTAACGGGTTACCTAAAGACAGTCACTACAGAGGTTTGGTGAGAAGGTGTACGCTTAATTCGGAGCTGGCTTTGGCTGTGCACATTGAATGCTAGCAAACCAACCCAATCCAATCCTCTGGTTTCCGAAGTACCAATGCTAGCTGCAAAAGAGAAGGCACATCGTGTCAGCTCAGGACATTATCCTGAATAACACTAAGCCATATTCTCATTTTCAATGCCATGTGCAATAAAAGCTACAGTAACAGCAACGACTACTATTACTGCTGGTATTATTGCTGCTGCTGCTACTAAGTAGCTACCATTTATGGAGAATCTACCACGGGCCAGGCACGGCAATAAGCAATTTACATGCATTATCTTGTTTCATCCCCACTCGTTCCTATAAGGTAGATACTATTTTTATCCACAGCGCACACATAAAGAAATTTGGACACGAAGCACTTCAGCAACTTTCCCAAGGTCACACTGCTTGGAATTCAAATCAAGGCAGGTATCCAAGCCTTGGAAACATCAGTAACCAGAGTGACTGTGAAACTCATGCGCGACCTCACCGCCTTAGTTTCTCATGCATCCTTTCACTAAACCTCCATCCCATCCCAGAGGGCAATCTGGGTAGGTCTTTTCCTTGTAACTTTAAAGACCCAAATACCACCACTTATGAATGCATTGTCGTTCTTAGTCGTGGTGTCTGTTAAAAATGGGATAAGAACTTCTCTGGTATGAATCAGAAGAACTAGTAAAATATAAATAGATATCAGCTGCCTACTTAATTCAAGACATTCTACTAGACTGTGTGAAGAATAGCATACAAAGAAGCATTATATGTGTTCTCTGGATTCACGGAGTTTACAATCCTGGTAAAGTATACCCTAGATATTGTTCACAAAAAGAGAAAACTCCCAATATAAGAAATATTAGGAACAATGCTAATAGCTCGATTTTAATAAGCACATAGTGCGTGCCAGACACTAAGGGAAGGATTTCATGTCTTTTATCATATTTAATCCTTACACAAACACCACAAAATAAGCACTGTGGTTATCTCATATTTACATATTTACCTGAGGGTCAGCAACAGTCAGTATTTTGGTCAAAATACCAGTAAACAACAGACCAGACCCGAAACCCAGGCTGTCTGACGTCAGAGATGAGCTCTTCACCAATAAATGGCAGTTGTTGTTCAGCCAATAGGCCGCTATCTAAATAAATGGCATCATCAGTAAATATTTGGGAGTCCAGGAGAGAAAGGGAAATTTTCCCCCAGGCTAAAAATGATAAATGCATATTGGCTGTGTGCACTCACTTTTTTGTAAAGGTTTCGAATAAGCACACTTGATATAGTAGAATAGAAACTGCAAAATAAAAACATTAGAATACGCACATTTGCATTACAAAGGTCTATTTGCTTCACAAAGAATCATCACAGCTTCCTTTAAGTAACAATCTCCCCTATTGTGCTCAGAGTGTGACTGGATCCCCCCACTCACGCACACACTAAAGGAAAGAAAGACAGGAATGTACACAATGTTTGGGTAATATGACAATTTTATAAGAAAGGATACAAGTTTACCAGATTTCATATGCAAACTCGGAGGCTCCCAACAAAGACCAAAAAGATAAGGTAGGAAAAAAACAAAAAAAACAGTTACTCATCATTTTGTCTGACTCTGATTTTAAAGGTGAGAAAACGAAAGCTCAGGGGAGGCGGCCGGGCGCGTTACACGGCGGGTTAAGTAGCGCCCTCATTAGCGGGTCGCGGGGCTCCCGTCCCTTCCTCTCCCCCACCCCCACCTCACTTTCTTTCAACTCCCTACCCCAGTTCCCTGTTCTTTCAAAAATAACATCAGTACATTTTAGGTCCCACCTGTCATCCCAAATGCGAGAGGATAGGGAAGCCACGAAGTAGCCCCCCATTAAGCTGGACACTCCTATTACGATCATTGAAGTTTCACTCATTTCTCCCAATTTCTGTCACCTTGTTAAGGGCCCCCCGGCATGAATGAGTGTCATCCACACAGCGTGAAAGCTAAAAAGGTTCTTGGTCGGCTCTGTGACTGCATGAAATTTGTGTATCACTGGAGCCTTACAGGTTTTCAATGTGCCATCAGAAGACCATAGCTGTCTTCTTTGCCCCAGTGGCCCAGGAAAACCCTTCTCTGCGAATTCACCAGGGCTAACGCATGTACTCAGCACCCCCTGGGGTAGTGCTTGAAAAGGGTTAAAGGCGAAATGCCCCGTTTTCCACTAGATTTGTTGGAAGAATAATATAAGCAGTAAGTAAGTGAGGTCTGAGCATCAGCGAGCAAGTCCCACGAAGAAATTTCATGGGGACGATCATAGACGACGGAGAAGCATTTACTCTCCTGAATCGGTGTGGATGTACGAGCCAGTAGCCTATATGATCAGAATTTTTATCAAGGCAGTACCCGGTCCTCTTTCTTAGGGGCGTTGGACTCAGACCATTTCTATTTTGGTCTGGTTCATTAAACCTATAATTTATTGGTTAATAAAATGCCCTGCCGTAGTTTTCCATTCCAGAGAAATATAAAAAGTGATTTACACAGCTTGTGTGTAAATTGATACACGTCATAAAGACAAGAGGCATAATTTGTTTCTTCACTCTGGGTTCCAGCTTTCGAAGCCTAATCACAGCGAACACTTGATTACATCTGTTGGTCGTGTGGATTGGGGGGTCAAAAGCTCCCTTCGTAAAACCCATTTCATGCTTTATTTCCCTAACAGTCCTTTCTAGGAGCAGGGCCGGCAAGAGAAAGACAAATGGTGAGCCGAACGAAGGACGGAGTGAAGGGGAAATGGAGCACAAGGAGGAGAAAATATCTGCAAGGGGCATCGCTCCCATGCTGTGGCGACTGATCATAAAGCGCAATAGGCCAGGAGCTTCGGGGTCACCAAACCTCGTCCTGACTGAGAGTGGCCGCCCGAGCTGCCCCTCCCTCAACACCAGTGTTTGCTTGTGGCTGAGCCCAATATTTCTCCGCATGAATTAGTGTCCGGAGAAGGTCAAGTGTGGATAAAGGCCCCTTGCAGTACTAAGGACTTTTTCCATCTTGTTTCTCCCTGGAGGACCTATAGCTTCTTTCCTTCCAGAAAGTCTTGGGGTTGCTTTCAGCACCTGCCTTGCCCGCAGGGCTAGAGCTCCGGGTACGTGAGGCCGAGGCCAGTAAGGGCCTTGTCCTTTCAGAGCCATTCATGTCCGTGAAGGCGCAGGTGTTGGGTTTAAGGATGTCATGATGAAGTTCGCCATGCCCGGGGTGTCCTTTTACTCCACACCGTGTGTCCCAGGGGGATTTTCGTTGTCACCCAGACTCCGTGATCAGACACGAACGCCAGCCGTGTTCTGAGGAGCGACGCCTTCACCCTAACCATCCTAACGGGGCCGGATGAATGAAGCCTTCGGGCGTGCGACATTTGGTGCAAACCCCAGCAGGCCCTGCGGGCCCAGTTGTCTGCCGAGTCGCTGGCGAAGGTTGTGATTCGGGCCGCGGACCGGCATGTCTGTGACACGCTGCGGCCTCACCTCCAAAGGCCACTGCCATTTGCTCCCTGTCATCCGCACTAATGAAGAGGCGCCACGACCCCGATGACACCAAGCAGCAGGTTACTTGTCGGTCCCCTAATCAACCTGTGGAGCAGACAGACAGGGCTGGAGGAGCTGCCACAGGAGCGCAGCGCAACCGATGTGCTTCCTTCTCAGGGTAACGAGCAAAACCATCATTTGTCCTGGGAAACTGCTCGGCTTGCCCATTACCTGCTTTTGCCGGCAGCTCGGGTCCCTGCCCCCCTTCTGGCGGCCCGGGCCCCCCCAGAGCCCTGTCTGCTGCTCCCTGCAGCGAGGCGGATGCTGTCGAGTCTTCCCACCCCCTCGCCCGCCTGCCCCGTGGTCCACTCCATGTCATCGCTAGCTTAGGCGAGCGAAGGCGACCCGGTCCACGTGCCGTCTGTCCTTCTGCTCCCAGCATGCCCACACGGGACACCCCCGTTGATCAGGTACTCCCCTTTCGGTTCCGAAGCCCAGAGCCAGCTTCATAGCCTTTCCCAACCGTCCAGGAAGCTATGAGCACCGCCGGTGAAACCAGATGTTGGGAGAGGAAAATGATAGGATTGCACTAGAAAGGTCGTTTCGTCCTTTCCCAAAGGCCACCGTCGTTCACCGGGAAACGCCAGGCGCGTTTCCAAGCAAATCGGAAGGCACACGCACAAGGATTGTTACCGCGGCTGCAGGGTGGAGCATTGCAAGGGAGACCCCGAGAACTGAAATGTAGGGGCGCCCAACCCTGTGGCCTCCCGGGGCCACGCGCGAGGAACAAGCATTGTCTTGGGCCGCACCTCCCATATACAAATACCAAGGACACCCGGTGACCTAAAAAATGTCCTCGCGTCATTTTGGTCACGTTATGAGAAGGTTTACGAACGCGTGCTGGGCCGCACGTTAGACAAACTTCCACAGGAGCATTAGAAATTCTTGGTGTAGTTCAGGGAGAGGGCAACAATGTTCACGGATACTAGAATTTGCTAGATTAAAATCAATATGTTACAACAGGCAATCGCTGATAATTTCAAAAAGAAATCAGTCCAAAAGATTATAAGAAAAAAAAACCCCAGAAAATAAATAATTGAAATAAATGCAAATATCTCAGTAATCTTTACAAATATAAATGAACTACACCCTCCAGCTAAAAGACAAAGACTGCTCTACTAGACTTTTAAAATCCAATTATATACTTCATAAGAGTATACAAAAAGATTAAAGTGAAAGAATAAAACATTATACTACACACTATTAACCCAAAGAGAGTTGCTATAGCTACATTAGTACCAGACAAAATAGACTTTAATAATTAAAAAAAAATTTTTAAACGCTGCCTAGAGATAAAGAGCAGCACTATATGGTAACAGACCTAATTCACCAGAATAATGCAACAATTTTAAACTTCTCTTAATCTAGCAATACGGCCCCGCGAACATGACACAGTAAGAGGGCGAAGGTGAATAATTCACCACCGCCACGAGGGAGTCCGCCGTAACTGGGTCTGGAATGGACCCCGAGGGTAGGCCGAAAACCTAAGTGGGGTGATGGAAGGTAAGGCATGCCAAACTTACAGCTGGAATGGCTGCGGCCATACAGATCCCATTTGTTGACTATAATATATTATAATTAAGTTAAAATCACATACATTTTAAAGTTTAGGTTGCTCTACAATTTTCTTCTAGCTTGACTGAGGTAGGGGTGACACATAGAAACGGTATCATTGAAGGGATACAATGGGATGGTTTGATGTGTCTCCATTGGGAAGTGACGACCACCAGGAAGTTAAAGAACACTCTTACCACCTCCCAGGTTTGGTTTTGCTTTGTTTTGGGGGACTGGGGGTGAGAGCACAAAAGATCTGTGCTCTTAGTACATTTCAAGCACACGACGTGGCATTAACTAAGGTGCAAACCGCTCTCCGCCAGGCCCCACAGAAGTTTTCGATCATACATTGAAAGTCTGCGCCTTTGGGCCCACATCTCAGGTTCGCCACCCCTGAACCCGAGGTACCCACTGTTGTTTTCTCTGGTCACACGAGTGGAACATCTTTAGACTCCTCACCCCTGCCAGAAGTGCTGGTGCCAAAGGGACAAGCGATAACAAGTGCTGGGGAGGGTGGGGAGGAAATACTGGTACACGGCCCTCTGTGAAGCACAACAGGGAGGGTCCCCAAAACGTTCAATCCCCCCGCTGGGCTGCTAGCGCCTCCACCCGCGTCTCCAAGGCAACAGGACCCAAGCGACCCTCATCATCCTGCAGGGTCCCGCGTGTTCCTCGTTGAGACTTCCCCTGCCTCCCTGGCTCTCCCTCCCTGCCTCCCTTCCTGCCTTCCTTCCTTCCTTTCTTTCCAAAGGCTTTTTATTTAGAAAAGAAAACCTTAAAAAATTATGAATGAGGAAACGTCGTGGGCAATAGAGTGCACGTGCTAGGTTGTGTGTGCGTATGTGTTTGTGTGTGTGTGTGTGTGTATGCGTGTGTGTGTATGTGTGTGTGTATGCGTGTGTATGTGTGTGTGCATGTGTATATGTGTGTGTGTGTGTGCGTGTGTGTATGTGTGTGTATGTGTGTATATGTGTGTGGGTATATGTGTATATGTGTGTATGTGTGTATGTGTGTGTGTATGTGTGTATGTGTGTGTGTGTGTGTGTGTGTGTGTGTGTGTAGGTAGATAAATACATAGACAGGTAGACAGGTAAACAGATCAGGTAGACATGTACATCTGTGTAACCAGAGAAGTAGTAAAAGGGTGTCTCCGGGGAACTGAACAGGCCCCGAACTTGCAGGCGCACATCGTCCCCAGGATCTGAGGCTTGGGAGTGGGAACAGGAGTCCCAGGCTGAGTCGGCGTCGTTCTTGACCCCCAGCCCCCATGCCCCCTCAGCGTTCCCGCCGCCCCCCTGCACCCCCCGCCCCTCCACGCACCCCGGGGGCCGCCGCACGTGCACCCTGGGGGCTGCGCGTGGCTCGGACTTGCTGGGCGGAGATGGGGGGCGTCTTCCGTCACCCGGCCGGCCCCCCCACCCCCCACCCCGCAGCCCAGCCGGCCTCTCCCGCCCAGGGCCACCTCCTGCAATGTCACCGCCGCCCTCTGTCCTCCCCGAGTCCAGCCCCCCCCACCCCCCGGCAGACACCCGCCCCCCCAGCCCTCCCAGGAGGGATGGCCCACGAGCACCCCCATTGCAACGTGGGGTTCAGCGTGCCCGCTGGGCCCGACCCCGGAGACGGCCGCTAGTTCCTCAGGCCCCGCCCTGTATCCCAACGACCACGGCGCGGCCGCTCTCGGGCGGAGGCCACCTGCCGGACACGGTCGTCGGGTCGGGTCGGGTCGGTTGGGGGCTGTCCCCGCGGCCCCGGCGGGCCCGGGCCTGCAGAAGCGCGGCGCCCACGGGAGCCCGCTCAGCGCGCTCACGGGGACCTCCCGGTGCGGGGACGTCCACTCGGCGCTGGGCCGGCGCGTCCTGCGGACTCCACCACAGGGCTGTCTGATCCGGGGGCTCCGGGGGTACACTCCGGGGGTGCTGTGGGACGCCCCTCACAGCTGCCTGGTTCCCCGACACTGGCACCGCTGCCCAAGGAAGCCCGGGGAGCCGTAGGGCAGTCCCTGCCTCCCCCCTCTGCCCCCGCCCCCAACACCCCGCCCCCACCCCTCCCCAACACCCCTCCCGCCGCCCCCAACACCCCTCCCCCGCCCCCGCCCCTCCCCAACACCC
>PVJL010021398.1:0-10663 GCA_004026885.1 Lyroderma lyra
TCTCTGCAGAGAGTATGATTACATTTCAATTAAACAGCTCCACCCAGATTACCTTATTTTAAGATAAATAATTCACCTTTATTGCTTCTCTCTTCCTTCTCATTGACAACACATGGTGATGTAAAATCATTTAAGACACAGCTTTCTAGTGTAAAATAGGAAAGAACAGATACTATACTGTGATAACTTAAATCCCTGTGCTTGACTTCCAATTCAGACACTTACTGGTCTGAAGCAAGTTACTTGAGTTAGTTAGCCTTAGTCTCCTTATCCGTAAAGTGTCAATCCCAAAGTTCTGTGAGGTTTTAATAAAATAATATAAAAGTGTGTTCACAATACCTTTAATATGTTCAAAAACTAATGGCAACCATCTTGTGAGACTTACAACATGGCAGGCACAATGCCAAACGCTTTACAATGTATTTGCTTATTTAATGAAATAAGCATTATTAAAAGCCCTATTTTTCTAATGAGGACACTGGGGTCAGAGAAATTACATACTTAACCCGAGGCCACAGAACTAGTAAGTGACAGCACCAGGTAACAAGCACTGCGGGATCTTCTGACTGTGGGTCCGGTTCTCTTTCCAATAGATACAGACAACCAGGAAGGTGTGCGCTGGTCCCACTTCCCATTTCACTCTCCAATCGAGTCACACACAACCTGCCACTTGCTATCCCACAGGCCAACCCCACAGTATCACCTCTTTAAAAATTTCATGAGGAAGTTTTATTTGGGATAATTTCTAATTCAGGGGCTGGAAGTTGAGATCAACCGCACTTACAGTCATAGGAGATCATAACTATCCTTAGATCTGAGTTCAATAAAGCATCAATCCCCCCAGGAAATGCTTTATGCTCAGATGTCTGTCTTTGAGTCTTAGAAACAGTCCAATGTGGACTTACTTTTCCCATTCCCAAACTTAGCTTGTTGAATTTGTTTTCCTATCCAGTCATAGTCCTCTGAACCTGTTTTAGGCTTCTTTGTTTTTTTTTTAATTAAATTAATTGGGGTGACTTAGTAAAATTTTATAGGTTTTAAGTGCACAGTTCTATAATGCATCACCTATGTATTGTATTGTGTATTCACCACCCAAAATCAATTCTCCTATCACCGTGTATTTGACCCCCTTTTCCCTTTTCTACCTCTCCCTCCCTCCTTTCCTTCTGGTAATCACTAAACTCTTGTTTGTGTGAGTTTTTGTTTCTTTGTATAGTTCATTTTTTGCTTTCAGTTTCATATCTCACTCATGCGTCTTAAATGTAAGTGACCCTCTTCACTTGGTCTTAAGGTCCCTATCCCTTAACTGGTTCTATGTTTTCACTGATGTTTATTTTATATCAAGGGTCTGAGTCTAACCTGATTTCTTCTATAGACAAGTGCCTAGTTTCCTATCCATATTCCTTAGTTACTCTCTATTTTAAAAGATCATCTAAATGATTTTTATAATAAAAATAGTATATACTTCCTGCAGTTTTTAAACAGTAAAAATACAGAAGTGGAAATTTGCCTTCTAATCCTATCCTACTTTTGAAGGTGAATACTATTAACAATTTAGTGTGTATCCTTCTAGAATTTTCTGAATATAAACATCTACCCAATTGTATGTAAATATGAATATGTAAACATATACTTTGTATATACAGTAGATATATATTATATAAAGTATATATAATATAATATATTATGTAAAACTTATATTCTACTGTATATACAAAGTACAATATATATACTTAATTTGCATATATTATATATACTACATATAGTTATACATATATTAACATGTAATATATTTATACATAATTTCTTTAAATGGATCAGAGATTTTATAACTTGCCTTTTTCAATAAACATGTCTAAGATATCTTTTCCTGTCAATCATATAGATACAACTAATTATTTTAGATAACAGTATGATATTCTCCTTTATTAGTTGACTGTATTAAACTTGTAAGAACAGGTACTACACTTGATCTTAGCCGAAGTCTGAGAAGCAATTTAAGTATACTATATTTAACTGATTTCATACTAATAAACATTCAGGTTGATTTCAGTTTGAAAGTTATTAAAACCAACACTGCAATAAATATCCTTATAAGTATTTGAGTACTTGATATTTTTATGCAATGACTTCGTAGAAGTAGGATTACTAAATCAGAGAATATAAAATGTTAAAAGTGTCATAGGTGTTGTCAACTAGCCTTCTTTCTCAATGTGTTTGAGAGTACTTGTTTCCCAGCACATTCCTCATCTTTAACCCTACCAGCCCACTGTACTGATTTTTCCTAATCTGCCGCTAGACCGTCGTACCTAATTTTTGGTACTTTGCCTAGTATGTGAAAAAAATGAAAGGTGGACCTATTTTCTACAGTGTCTCCAAGTTCCATCTTATTCTAACCACTTGTGTGCATGGAACTCACATTTTTCTGTATCATGTTGGATTTTTCTCTTTAATGCTCAGGAGCCCAGGTATAGGGCACAGTTAGGTTCAGGGCCTCAGGTCTGGTAGGGTTAAATATTATCAACCTTTTCTTTAAAAAAACTTATAGGCATTAAAAATATCTCATTTAATTTATATTTCATCAAATACTAATGAAATTAAATATTACAGTTTTAATTCTACCTCCCATGAAGCTCTACAAGAACTGCATCTTAATTCCAGCCTCGGTCTCTTCCCAATGTCCTTGCCGATGTCCCTGCCAACGTGACCCATGGCGATCACATTTGAGACAGACACTTTGAGATCATGTCCATCCCATCATCACACAGAAGAAACTAAAGCACAGAGAAGTCAGGGGATGTGCCAGAGCTCCTGGCCTTAACTGATATGTAGTGAAACTGAGAAGGGTCGATGCAGTTACCTAGGTACTATTCTAGGCAGATACTATGTTGTTTTATTTTTATGTCAATGTGTGTACTATGGTGTAGTAAGTACTGAATAATTGTTTATTAAACAAATTAAATGAAAATAAAACCTTTCCTTCTCTAATGCTAAGAAGATGTATTAGTATTATAGATGTGTCCAGTGATTGCAATATTGAAACCATTAAGACAATACTAGATCTTTATTTTTTTCCTGAAATATGACATTTAAACTGTTTCTGTTAATGTGGAAAAGACAGATACATACACAACATTCAAAAGACAAGAGTATTTAACCAAGTAGGCAAATGTCAATCTCATAATTTTTATTTAAGAAAAAAGCCCTTAGATGTGCTCCCTGAGTGAGAATCAGGGTCCAGCACCATAGGGAGAATAATTGCAGTAAAGGGGTCTGGTTAAATTACCTAAAGTAAAGAAATGGTAAGTCTTAAGTGGATTTTTTCTGAAGGAAATTCAGAGGAATAAAGTGGAGGGAATCTAGCTATGAGCAGGTAGTTGGGCTCCCGGAACAGCTGGAAATTGGGCCTGGAACCTCCTTTCTGTTTTCTTCCCATGTCCCCATGTCACCTACTCACCAGCCATCCTCCCGTGCTCCATGCTGTCCCACCATCCACCCCATTCTCCTCCTTCTCAGAGGACTTGCATTGCATTCATTTTGATCTCTGTATAACTTTAAAGTGTGCATGAACTCTAGAGTGTGCTAGTCTCGGCGATCATAGAATTCTGCCTGACACACAAACATAGCAGACAGAAACTCAAAGGCACTCTGGTGAAGAACACACGACATGAAAAAGATGTTCAGCCACATTAGCAGTTGGAGAGATAGGAGTAATAACAATAAGACTACCACCTGGAAAGGTTTTAAATGGGAGAGGAAGATGGTCAGAAAAGCTTCAGTATACCTTGTTGGTTTGAGCATAATCATCTCTGGTACATCTCGAGACACAAATAGTTAAGGTTTCAGATTTTCAAAAACATCAACTAATGGCATTAAGTCAACAAAAATACCAGTATCTAACCCCTTTAGAATAATTCAGTATATCAAAATACCTTAATACTAAAAACCAGTATGACAATCACAAAATGTCTCCTGATGTTGTGGAAATAAATCAACCTCAACTTTTATATATCTTTATTGAAAGGGCAACTTAAACATGAACTAAACTTACTCATTTTTAAAATAATATATAGGCTTTTTTTATACCCATGAAAAGTCTGCCCTATTTCTTAACTTCCATATCTTTTCAATTGATAATGGAGCATTTCTGCTTCCCCCTTCTTTTTCCTCCTCCTCCTCCTCCTCGTTCTTCAGCATTATAATTATTTTATTAGAATGATTGTGGTGACATTGGTTAACTGGAATCACATAGCTTCCAGGTGTACAGTTCTACAGTGCATCGTCTGTGTTGCATTATGTGTTCACCACCCAGAGTCAGTTCTCTGTCATCACCATATATATGATTCCCAATCCCTCATCTCCCACTCCTTCCTGCCTTACCCTCAGGTAACCAGTAAATTCTTGACTGTGTCCATGAGATTTTTTTTCTTTGTTGCTTTTAGTTTTATATTCCACATGTAAGTGAAGTCATGTGATTCTTGGTTCTTTCTGTTTGGCTTGTTACTCTTCATATGATGTTCTTGAGGTCCATCTATTATGTTGCAAGTGACACGATTTCATCTTTTCTTATAGCTGAATAATATTCCATTGGGTATATGTACCACAGCTGCTGTATCCCGTCATGTCTTCAAGGGCACTTTGGTTGCTTTCATGTCTTGGCCACCCTGAACAGCGCTGCAATGAACACTGAGATGCATGAGTCTTTGTGAATGAAGGTTTTTAAATTTGGGGGGTAGATACCCAGAAGGAAGATTACCAAGTCATACGATAACTCTACTGGTTTTCTGAGGAACCTCCACATTGTTTTCCATAGCAGTTGTATTAACTTGCATTCCCATCAGAAGTGTGCAAGAGTTTCTTATTCTCCACAGCCTCTCCAGAATTTGCTATTGCTTGTTGATAATAGTCATTCTAACAGTGTGAGGTGGTATCTCATTGTGGTTTTGATTTATATTTCCCTAATAGCTAATGAGGATGAGCATTTTTTCATGTATCTGTTTGCCATTTATATATCTTTGTGGGAGAAGTGTCTGTTCAGATCCTCCATCCATTTCTTAATTGGGTTCTTTGTTCTTTTGTTGTTGAGTCATACTTGTTCTTTATGTATTTTAGGCGTTAGACCCTTATCAAATGCATTGTTTGCAGATAGTTTCTCCCATTCAGTTGGCTGTCTCTTTGCTTTGTTGATGGTGTCTTTTGCTGTTCAAAAGCTTTTTAGTCTGATATAGTCCCATTCATTTATTTTTGCTTTTATTTCCCTTGTCTTTGATGTCAGGTTCATGAGGTCCTTCCTAAGCCAAGGTCTGTAAGTTTAGTACCAATGTTTTCTTCTAAAAAGTTTATTGTTTAGGTTTTACATAGAGGTATTTAATTCATTTTGAATTAATTTTAGTATATGGTGACAGTTCATATCTCTGATTCATTCTTTTGCATGTGTTTTTTTTTTTCAGTTTTACTAGCACCACCTACTGAAGAGTCTATCTTCTCCCCGTTGCATAATTTTTACTCCTTTATCAAAAATTATTTGTCCATACATTTGTGGATTTATTTCTGGATTTTCAGTTCTGTTCCATTGGTCTGTATGTCTGTTTTTCTGCCAATACCAAGCTGTTTTGATTATTGCTGCTTTGTAGTATTAAGTGAAATCAAGGAGCATGATACCACCAGCCTTATTCTTTTTATGTACTATTGCTTTGGCAATTCAAGTTTTTTTGTGGTTCCATATCAATTTGGTAATTTTTCAAATCTATTCTGTGAAAGTACCTTTTTGGGATTTTGTTAGGAATTACATTAAATCTGTATATTACTTTGGATAATATGGCCACTTTAACAATGTTAAGTCTTCCTATCCATAAACACAGAATATCTTTCCATTTCTTTGTGTCCTCTTCAATTTCTTTCAAAAGTATCTTATACTTTTCCATGTATAAGTCCATCACATTCTTTGTTAATCCCCAGGTATTTCATTCTTTTTGTTGCAATCACAAAAGATATGGATTCTCTTCATTTCTTTTTCTGAGGATGTGTTGTTGGTATGTGGGAATGCAGCTGATTTTTGTACATTTGTTTTGTATCCTGTGACTTTTCTGTATTCGTTTATTATTCCTAATAAATTTCTGGTGGAGTCTTTGGTATTTTCTATATTAAAAACTCAATATATAGAACCTCCAGTACTATATAGAACAGCAGTGGTAACACAGGGCAACCCTGTCTTGTTCTTGATTTTAGGGAAATGAGCTTTCAGCTTTTCCTCATTCAGTATGATGTCAGCTGAGGGTTTGTCATATATGGCCCTTACTATGTTGAGATACTTTCCTTCTATATCCATATTATTCAGTGTTTTGGTCATAAATGGGTGTTGTATCTAGTCAAATGCTTTTTCTGTATCAATTGATATGATTATATGGTTTTTATCTTTTATTTACTTAATGTGGTCTATCACATTAGTTGATTTTTCATATGTTGAACCATGACTGTTCTCCTGGGATGACTCCCACTTGATTGTGGTATATAATATTTTTGATATATTGCTGTATTCTATTTGCTAATATTTTGTTTAGAATTTTTACATCCATGTTCATCAGAGATATTGGTTTATATTTTTCTTCTTTTGTGTTGTCATTACCAGGGTTATGTTGGCCTCATAGAATGAGTTGGAAAGTATTGGGAAGTTGGAAAGTTGGTTGGCCTCATATAACAAATTGGGAAGTATTGTCTCTTCTTCAATTTTGTGGAAGAGTCTGAGGAGGATAGGCATTAATTCTTCTTTGAACGCTTGGTAAAATTTGTTGGGAAACCCTCTGGTCACAGGCTTTTTCTTTTGGAAAGTTTTTGGATAATTGTTTCAATTTCTTCACTATTGATTGGTCTATTTAGATTATCTAGTTCTTCTTGGTTCAATCCAGGAAGACTATGGTAAGTTTCTAGAAATTTGTCCATTTCCTCTAGGTTGTTAAATTTAGTGGCATAAAGCCCTTCATAATTTATTTTTTATCATCCTGTGCATTTCTGTGATATCAGTCATACTTTTTCCCCCTTCATTTCTAATTTTGGATATTTGGGGGTTTTCCTTTAGTCCTTTGGTTAGTCTAGCCAGGGCTTTGTCAATTTTGTTGATTTTTTTTCAAAGAACGAGCTCTTTGTTGTATTAATTTTTCCTATTGTCTTTCTGTTTGTTCTCGACTTTCTTAAGTTCTGCTCAAATATTTATTATTTGTTTCCTTCTGCTGACTTTGGATGTTTTCTTTCTTCTTTGTCTAGTTCTTTAAGTTGAAATGTCAAGATTTTTATTTGGGCTTTTTCTTGTTTCTTAAGATAGACCTGTAATGATATAAATTTTTCTCTTATTACTACTTTTACTGCTTCTTAATAATTTTGGTACATTTTATTTTCATCATCATTAGTTTCTATATATATTTTAATCTATTCTTTTATTTCTTCTTTGATCCAGTCATTTTTAATAAGATATTGTTTAATCTCCATGTTTATGTGATTTTTTCTGCTTTCTTTTTGCAGTTGATCTCCAAGTTCAAAGCTTTGTGGTCTGAGAATACAGTTGGTATGATCTCAAATTCTTGAATTTGTTCCAGCATATGGACTATCCTTGAAAATGTTCCATATGCACTAGAAAAGAAGGTATACTCCTTTTACTTTTTTGTCAAATGAAGTGTTTTTAATGTCAAATATGTCCAATTGCTGTAATGTGTTATTTAAACCTGATATTTTCTTATTATCTGTTTGAATGATCTGTCCATGGCTGTGAAAGTCATGTTTAGTAGGGACTATGACTGTATTTTTGTCAGTTTCTCCTTTCAGATATGTTAGTAGTTGCTTTGTATATTTTGGTACTTCCTGATTGGGGCATATATACATATTAATTAATGTCAAGTTTTCTTATTGTTGTATTATCAAGTTTATCACTATGAAATATCTTTGTCTCTTGTTATTTTTTTTAACCTGAAGTTTGTTTAATGAAATACTAGTATGGCAACTCCTGCTTTTCTCTGGATACCATTTGCTTAGAGTATTGTTTTCCATCCTTTCATTCTGAGTCTGTGTTTGTCCTTATGGCTGAGGTGTGTTTCTTGGAGACAGCATACGGATGGATTTTGTTTTTTAATCCAGACTGTTACTCTGTGCCTTTTTATGGGTGAGTTCAGTCCACTTACATTTAGAGTGATGATCAATATGTGTGGATTTTCTATGTCCATTACTTCTTTCCTTTCTTTTAATTTCCTTTTCATTGTCTCAACTCTATTGCCTTTATTCCAATGTTTTGTTTCAGGTCAAAGAGCTTCCTTCAGTATTTCATGAAATGCTGGCCTCATGCTAGAGAATTCTCCCAGCTTCTGTATGTCTGAAAAGGTCTTTATTCTTCCTTCACACCAGAATAATTTTGCTGGATAATTTACTCTTGGCTGGCAGTTTCTCTCTTTTAATATTTTGAATATTTGATCCACTCCCTCTTGGCTGGTAGAGTTTCTGCTGAGAAGTTTAGTGAAAACCTGATGCAGTTTCCTTTAAAGGTTTTTTTTTTTCCCCCTGGCTGCCTTGAAAATTGTCTTTTCATCTTTGATTATCATTTAAAGGTTTAACTACTTACTGTAACATTTTCATTAGATTTATGAATTTTAAATAATAAATATTTTAATTTTTCTGGTGTGGGCCTCTCTGATAGTTGATAATGTGGCAAAACAAACACTATTTGAAATTCAAAATACTGCAAGACAAAAATGTTATGAGGGGAACCTGGAGTTAAAAACAGAGGAAAGAGTGTTAATCCTTTGAAAAAATAGCCAAAATTTCAGAATCTACTTCAGATTTTCAAGGATTATGAAATTCGTGGGCCTCAAGGTAAGACCTTTATGAGACAACAGGGTGACATCTGGGTTCCAGATGAAATTACTAGACAATCAGCTAAGGGCTCTGACAGGATGGGCAGAGCTGAAAGGAGAGCTCTGAAAGACCCAGGAAGGGGCAGGGGCCTGTGGGCCTGTGTGGTGGGGACAGGGCTGCTGTTCAGCCTCCTCCTCTTCCTGTCACCACCCCCACCCTCAGAACCTTTGTGACAAGGTCACAGCTCTGTGATGCAGGCCTGAGGTTCTGCTTCGGAGTGAACTGCCAGTGCTCAGTTGCCCGAGAGCAGCCGTGCGATTCAGATGATGGAGAACCTTCTCTTGTCTCTGAAGAGCGATTTTGCTACATGGCTAGGCCCCAGTGTCACTCCCTGGGTGGCTGACATCATCTTCGCCATCCTGTGTGGAGTGGGGCTCTTCCTTGTACTATTTCCCCTTTTAGTATTTTTCATCCTCCAACGTGATGCATCCCTGCCTCCATCTACGACACGTAGCAACATCAGGAGGGTAAGTGAACCCTGGCCCAGACCCACAGAGACGGTCCCTTTTCCTTCTTATTTATACATTTCTGAAGCACCTAGAAAGAATCCTGAGGTGGGAAGTCTCAGAAAAGACCAGAACACCATTCTCCTGGGAACAAACCGGGCCGGGCAGGGGTTAGCAGGCACGAGGGTTTCTACCCGAACATCTCAGACCAGGAGTCCAGATGTGGGGGCTCCAGGGCACCGCCCCAAATGCAGTGACCAGTGGCTGAGGGCTGGACATTGAGTTGGGACTGGCAGGGAGACAGGCCCCTGAGCCCAGGTTCTCCAGCGGCCTTGCTGTGGCAGGTGTTATGAGTGAGCCTCTGTCTGCCGGGGCTGATCGGAGGACACTGGGACACTCAGCGAGCCTCTGAGCAGAGGCTGCCGTGGGGTTGTCCCCTTAGGACGCAGGGTCCTACCTGACTGAGCTCCTATGGGCCGGGGGGTCTACAGATAAAGAGGTTTCTTAGCCGAGGAACAGGGATGGAGGAAATCCACGGTGGGTCTCACATAGAACATCCTTCTTCACATTTTTCAATGAAAAACCAGAAGTACTTTATCCACTTTAAAAATAAAAGGGGTGAACTTCAGAGCCCCAAGAGCGAACTGCAGAGCGGCATCTGCGCATGCCCGCTGAGCGTCCCCAGCTTGTCTAGAGAGAGGAGGGGGAGGAGGGGGCCCCAGGCCGGCTTGTTTTCTTGTCTCTCAGCGTCCGGTGGAGCCCAGGTGGAGAAGCAGAAAGAGAACCAGAGCTGTCAAAGGTGAGCTTGTGCCCCCTCGTCCCTGAGCCCCAGCGTTCCTCTCCTCTGTCTTGTCCCCAAGGGCCCAGCTCCAGGGTGACGGCAGCTGGACCGTCTCTCAGGAAACAGCCCCCCGGAAGCTCCTGGGAAGGAGATCCGAACCCGCACACGTCCCAGAGCCCTGCTCGGATCCAAGCTGCGAGGACTCAGCAAAGGGTTTTTCCCAGCAGGGTGTGTGGGGCTGTCCTGACAGGCACGTGAGACCCCAGGCCCAGTGGAGACAAGTTGCGTGCCTTCACTCACAGTCCTCTGTGAGGGTCCCCTGTGCTTTCTCGTGCACAGGGTACTTGTGAGGGCCATAGGGGTAGAGGGAGTGAAGCACATTGTAAATGACAAAGCTCTACCAGCCAAGACCCTAGACATCACTGTCAGGGATCATGTGTCCTCGGACCTGATGCCTGGGCTGCAGAGTCCACTCTCCCAGGAGTCTCCCCTGAAGGGTCATGGCACTGGGCCTTTGTAAGACCCCCAGGCCCTGCCTTCA